>LAPY01000479.1:58292-76213 GCA_000970635.1 Eragrostis tef | reverse complement strand
CGTGGGTGGTGGTGTGTTCCTCTTGAGTTATGGATGCACTCCAGGTCTCTAGCAGAGACATCCTTTTTATGCTTCCTATGATCTAATCTACTCCTTTCGTCCTTAAATATAAGAAATCTGAGTTTGATCAAAACTAAACTTTTTAAACTTTGACTATCAATAATAACATACTGAAAACATTAACAACGTCTAAATCATATGATTCAATGTAAAACAACTATCATAATTGTAACTCCTTTTATTCAAAAGAATTTATTGTTATAAATATTCTTAGTCAAAGTTAAAGAAGTTTGTCTTTGATCAAACTTAGAATCCCTCGTATTTAATTAGGGGCATAACATATGTTTGGTATGCATAATTTCTACATCAAATTCATCATAGATGTCAAGAAAAAAGATGAAAAAAAATCAGTACACCATTGTTCATGATCTATAAATGATTTTAATATGGATATCAAAAAGATGGTTTTGTAAATGATCCTTTGCGGGTTTAAACTCAATGTGTTCTATATACATGAGTTTTTGTGATTTTTTTCTTAAACGTTTCAAAATGTTAAATTATCATATTTTTATAATGTTGGCGCTGGAACCTGATCACCAATGAATTTCCCTTTTGAAAAACATATGACTACTTGTTGACGGCCATGTACAGCTAGAAAAAGTATCTTGAATATATGATATATTTTTTTTGTGAGTATATGATATATAGCTTAACCAATGTATGTAACACACGTTAGGAAAAATCTTAAGACCAAGTACCATCTTGGCTGTACAAACAGGAAAAAAGATGTCCATATAAATACTGCATTATATGTACCACATCCTAGTTTTCAGGTATTTGAAATCTCCTTTGCTAGATGATTACGACACATTATGCAATGCAGCCGTTTGACATACATTATATGAAAACCAGACATTTTAACAAATATGCTTTACAACCACTAACGTTTATAACCAACGACAACTAGGAGCACTAAACCGGTGTGAAAACTTACCTCACAATGTTCATGTTTTTTTTTCTGAACAAATTGGAAAAAAATTAGAAAACAAGCAAATATGTATTACAAAGGCAAAGGTAATTATTGGTGGGATTAAGCTGTATTGCATCTCGTTTCCATGCTGCAAGTATGTGCCAACTTGACAACAACAAAAAAAAATGGCAAGTTGATGTTTGTTAAAGATATCCCTAAACTTTGGAGGGCAGGAACCGAGAGGGATATGTATGTTTACGAGGCTAGGAATGTGATGAGGCGATGGACGGACGCTGACGCAGGCCGCAGCGCTGTCGAGTTGCAACTGCAGGATCCTCGCACAAGGCTGCATCTCCTGCAGTAAACTAACCAATACTCGGCTCGGCAAGTGGCCAGCACTATAGCTCACTGCTGGCTCCATGACAAGTGCCGACCGGCGACTGCTGCTGTGGTGCATCTCCTCACGAACAATGGTAATAATCTACTCCAGAAATCGAGTGTGATAATCACTACTCTTTTAATATATATTTTTGTTCATGATGACATTAGAACAATGTCTAGTGCAAAACGAGTTAAACACGAAAAAATGTCTAGTGCAAAATGAGTAAAACGTGAAAGTGCCTTTATATTTTTGTTGCAAACTTGTCTGTACTACTAGAATCAATAAGTTTGTCTGGAGTTCATTTTTCCTGTTTCAGGATAAAAATCACGGCGACTTTTCTGAAGTTCCAATTGAACCTTTTCCAAACACAAGGTATGATCATGTCATTCCAAAGCATCAATCTAGCTGGAATCGGCTTTTGTAAAAGTCGAAACTCAAACAAACAAACCCGAATATTAGTAGAGTGTAGCAAGAAAAGGTTGATGAATTAGTGGATTCAGGGAACTTGGAAAAAAAAGAGGAAGAGAAATGGGTTCGACCGTACGAGGAGGAGAAGACGCATCACACAGCCACACGGGGATTGGGAGCAAGATGGATCCCCACACCTTTCATTTCCCTCTCATCACGTAACCCGATACCACAACTCTCTTTTTTCCCTGGTATTTATCCAATTCATTTTTAATTGATTACGGCGCGGTACTACTGCGCGTAACACAAGAAGAGAGAGATAGAGAGAAGCGTGGGTCATGAGAGGCTGACATGGTGGGACCGGGACCTTCTTAGCCAATGGGCGCTCGACAGCATCCATCACCCCCTGCAAACCACACTCGCTCGCTTCGTCTCCCTTCCCACATCACCGAGATCGATCCCTCTTCTCCTCCGCCTTCTCCTCTCTTTAAAGCTAGCTAGCCACCTACCTCACCGGCGATCGATCGGCAGACCTCGCCTCCACCAGCACGCGGGAAGAAGCTAGCAGCTCGCCGGCGAATTGGCGGCCGGGAAGAAGGAGGAGGAGACGAGATGGGTCGCGGGAAGGTGCAGCTGAAGCGGATAGAGAACAAGATAAACCGGCAGGTGACCTTCTCCAAGCGCCGGAATGGCCTCCTCAAGAAGGCGCACGAGATCTCCATCCTCTGCGACGCCGAGGTCGCCGTCATCGTCTTCTCCCCCAAGGGCAAGCTCTACGAGTACGCCACCGACAACCAGTACGACCACCAAATCCAATTCCATTCCATTCCTCTGTATTTATGTGTATGCTTCGTTCATTCATTCCACTGCTGCTGCTGCGTGTGTTGTTGCTGTGGTTGCCGTTTTCGGCTCTGCTGTTTGATTCCTGCGGAAAGAAAGCTTACTCTTGTTTTTGCCTTTTTTGTCCCCCCATGGTCCATGCTCATGCCTGCCCGCCTTCCCAGTTTGGCATGCTGATGCAGATGCCTTCTTGGGCTCTGCTACAGCTGATCATTTTATGCTCTGCTGCAAGTTGCTCCTGCTTGCTTGTTTCGGGAAATTTTATTCATTAATTGCTCCCCTCTTCCATTTCTTCAGTTTCTTTCTTGCTTGTGTCACACCTTTTTTTTTTCTGCCTTGTTGCTGCATACACCTGTGTCTGACTGCAGATGCATGCCTTTTTTGGGGATTGATGAACGATGACTAGTCTTTTTCTTTAATTCGGTTCCTGCTTACAGCAGCTAATTGCAGCATGTGGTTAGATTAGATTTGTTGATTTTAATTAGAGAGTGTGTAATCAGATCTTGCTTCCTCAGTAGTAACAGCTATTTTTGTTCGTCGTTCCTGTGGTCGGATTTGTACTTCAAATATTATTTTATTCGTCCAAACTCTTGTTTTGCCTTTTGGACTCTACTACATATACCAAAATTAACCACATGCTCGCTCCCACTTTCCCAACATAAAGAAATATCACATGTTCCGAGGTGTCCGTCACCAGTTACATGCATGTAATCTGGTGTTTTCTATTGGTTCTCGCTCTTATTCTGCTTAGATATACGAGCTGCTTGCTGTTCAAACTCGTCCACAAACTACCGACAATAATACCCGAAACTTAACACTACAACATATGTAGATGCCTCTGGGTCATCCTAGTCTGTTTCTCGTTCTCCCTTTTCTTCTCATGCATCCTTCACACTTTTGTTGTCTTTATTTCTATCCTTGATTTTTCAGCTTCGCTAGCCATCTAATTGATCTTTTGTTCCTTGATAAAAATTTAGTCATTTAGTAAATTTTATAAGTGATTTTAATTTGGTACTTCATTAACTAGTAGTGACCCATCAAATCTTGTTGTAAGACTACCACAATGTATAAGCCCGGCGTCAAAACTTCCGTGCACACCAGCATATCTGTTAGTACTAAAACACTATGCATTTGGTACTTTATCAGGGCGATCGACCAGGTAATTTGGCGAAAAGTTTAGCTTATGATTAATCCTAATATATTCACACTGATAGACTGTTCGTTGCTTATTCTTTGCCTCTATTTATCGTTTTTTAGATGTACATCTGTGCAGTTTCCTTTTCAGCCCTCTCCTTTTGCCTTTGGTAGCTCTTTTATCTTCTCAAGGGTACAGAAGGAGAGTTATTCAGGAGCATCGTTCTGCATATAATAAGCCATCATGACATACATTTACCTGGATATTCATGTAATCAATCAGATATTGTACTTAGCTCTCCTCGCGTATAAAAGTTATTATTAGTTTGTTTTAGTAACGTTGGCTGTTGACGTATGTAATTCATCTGATTAAACTGTATGTAGTAGCACCTGTTACGCACATCTAAGGAGTTGTGTGCCTGACTTCTTATGAAACTACTAAAGTCGTGCTCCCGTATTAGGTTTTCCTTTTCAGCAGATACATAAGAGTCTTTCTCCAGGATACAGTTTTTAAGAAATTAGAGATAGCCCAAACGACCTTGTTGCAACTGGAATTGTTGTTTGCTTAGGATTATTTGTAGTCTATCTCTTTCATAGTCCTAAAATTTCTTCAGTTTAGGAGGACGCATTCAGTATTGTCAGTTTCCAACTCAAACATTTAACTTCTGCTCAATAGCTGTTCGCTGATAAGTTTCCTTGCATTACTACAAGTGAACTAGTGTATCTAAATTGATATGTGACCCCGATATCACATGCGTTGTGTGTACCTTCCTGCTCTCCATTCCACTTTACAACATGCATTGCATATCACTTGCTATTCTCAACAAGGCTTTTCAGCAGCAGTCTTATGGAGGAGTCATGCTGCTTCAAAAATAATCCTGACTGTTAATTTTGTGGTCTAAAACAGTACAAATCTTGTCCAACCAAACAGTACGTACCTTCAGATCTGCAGTTTAGATGAATTAATGCAAATGGTAAGCTGTCTGGTTAGGTCGTTCTTTATTTTATTTTTCACTTTTGTACTTCTGATAATTACTAGGAATATTATGGAGTGAGATTTTATTTTTTGTATGTCAAAGATTTCCCTGTTGCAATACCTAGAGGTGCTACAATATGTGACTTGGATTCATGTCACTATGTTGTCCTCTTTCTAAATGATTCATTGCATTTTTATAAGGAAGATGGCAATCATCATGCTTATTCCTTCTGTGGATTGAGATTCAATGCATAAAATGTTTGGTAAATTGTTTTGTTGACTTTCAGAGTCATGATATGAGTTCCTATTTTTTGTTTCAGCATGGACAAAATTCTTGAACGTTATGAGCGCTATTCCTATGCTGAAAAGGCTCTTATTTCAGCTGAATCTGAAAGCGAGGTAAGGAGAATGAGTTTGGTTTTACTTTTGTCCGTCCCATATGTACCATACAATGCATAATTATTCTCTTACACTTGGTATAAGCATTTTGCATGTAGATGCCGTATAAAGTATCTGAAGAATTATAATCTACCAAAATGTTTGATAGGATTATATTTTATGTTATTTACATTAAGTTGCATCTCTTGTTTACATTAACTGGAGTATTTTGTTTTAAATCATTAAATTTTTCATGTAGTTCAATTAATTTCTGTACCCAGCCAAAGTGCATAAATCAACCAAATGTTATGGTCATATTAGTAAGTAGGGTCCATTTTTCTTTTTCAGAGCCTATTTGTTCACTGCTTCCTTGTTATACAAATGAAATCATACACATTGCTCGATTTACGTGAGAAAAATCCAGAAATCACACTGAGGTGATATCGAAATTATGATCAATATAGGCAGTGTCTGAAGATACCTAAATCACAATTATCATGAAGACAATATTAAATATATATGTGCAACAGTAATCTCAATAAGTGGCTAATTATTTTAATAAAAAATATTATAATTCTTTTATGCCCCCCTTGGTGTATAGCTAACCTCAACGCCACTACTGAATAAATTCCAGCCTCTTTATTATCACCATGCTTAAATACTATGTCGCCAATATATATGTCGATGTTATCAAAATACCAAAAGAGTAGATAAAGTGATGTTATGCATGTATCGACTAAAGTACCATTGCTACTTTTTCATATCTGACTGTACTTCAGCGTTTCATAGCATAGATTGAAAAAATAATGTTACCTAAGTAGATCACAATTTGCTGTTATATATGTTATGATTGTAATTCTGTTCTCAGTTCTGATATATATTCTGTTTTCAAATAACATCACTGCAAAACATATCAATTATCTGTCGTGTTGTTTGATTCATACAGATAAAGCACCTGTAGGCTGTAGCATACAGTTCAATCTTCTTGAAATCCGAGAGCCTTTTGAACTGCACCAAGTGTTGTTAAATCAACATTTTATCTTTTGGTGCAAGGATAACAAAATACTTAGGAGCAGAGGAGTTGTCAGACTGAGATTTCTTTTAGCAATTTTATACCTGTATTTGCATAGTCCAAGGCTGCTCAGTTGCACTAACCTTAGGTTGGGACTACTTTTAACAATTTTATGTCGATCCTCATCCATATATATGATACTTGAAACTCGGGCTTTATCATGTTCTTCTTAACTGTCGTCCATGCAAATAGAATCCTGAAACCATATTCACTTTTGGCAGGAAGGTGATGAACTTTGTAAGAATAAAATAACATAAAACACGATTATACAGGCTGGTAACGCTGCTTTGGAGTGCTAAGTATTTGGTGAAGTTTATGCTATCTGTCTTGTATCTGGCGCTTGCAGACCTAAATATTTTTATTATGAACAAATACTACTTTTTTGTAATGTCTGCAGTTGGCACTTGACTGACATTATTGTATCAAACAAAATATTTAGTGACGAGAATGGTACTGTGATAGTATGTGCAAGTCTTAAAACAGATCGTTACGAGATTTCTATTTATGAGTCCGTGTCTGCTTTCATCATTAAATTGGTTATTGCCTGCAATGGCAAGAACGAAGCTTCTAAAAAACAATAGTGACCATGTAACCAACACATTTGTTTCGCCTTGTCCATGGGTTGTTCATTATTTACTAATAGTCTCTGGACAGTTTTGACAAAGTTACTTTTTCTACACAGGGAAATTGGTGCCACGAATATAGGATACTGAAGGCGAAGATCGAGACCATACAAAAATGCCACAAGTAATATATATGATTATGATTTGGAAAATTTGTGAACTAGTATCATCATGTAGTTTCCAGGAAAAGAAGTATAATCATGCGGTTGCCCTCCTGTAAAAGCCAAAATTATGTATATTGCAGGCACCTCATGGGAGAGGATCTTGAGTCTCTGAACCTCAAGGAACTCCAGCAACTAGAGCAGCAGCTGGAGAGTTCACTGAAGCACATCAGATCACGAAAGGTCCTAACATCTTTTCTTAATTAGACCACACCAGAGATATCTCCCATTCTTACCTGGTTAATGACTCTGCAATACCTCTGCCCATGTGATTCTTTTCTATTTTTCTTTCTGTGGAGCTGAAGGGGCACAAGCCTCAACAGAATTATTACTGAGTAAGAAAGGAATTCAGACCAAACGAAAAGCATAGGGGGAAAATTAAGACCAAGCCTCTATCCGATCTCTTGATTGATAACCATGGCTAGCTTCCTGAGAAATTCTGCTCTGCAATTTCATACCGTAGGATCAATCCCATTGAAGAGCCAATTATTTATTGTGGTTCCCCTGTTTTAGAACTGGGCTTTATTTGCGTAGTAACAACATGGTCCTTTGTATATGCAGAGTCACCTAATGGTCGAATCCATTTCTGAGCTGCAAAAAAAGGTAACGAAGATGCAACATCTCCTTTTTCTTTTGCAAGGAAAATGCAACAGCTCCTGCTTTTGAATAGCCAATTTCTTGCTTATATTGTTCAACCATTCACATGTGACTGATGGATGGCATTGTTGTTGCATTCAGGAAAGGTCATTGCAGGAGGAGAACAAGGCTCTACAGAAGGAAGTAAGCTGCCGAATATGAGATCATTATATGTGCAATCCTTTTTTTTTCCCCACATCTATGTCTCATGGATTGTTGATGCACTGGCAAATGGAGATGTAATAGAACAGGCCCATGTTTATTGCGTCATAGAAAAAGAACTCAAAAGAGTTGCGCTTCTCTTGCTGCAGCTGGTGGAGAGGCAGAAGATGGCCCGACAACAGCAGCAGCAACAGGCGCAGTGGGACCAGCAGACGCATACTCAAGCTCAAGCGCAGACAAGCTCATCATCTTCCTCATTCTTGATGAGGCAGGATCAGCAAGCACCACCCCCTCCATCAAACATCTGGTACATGAACTAATCAACCAGTCTGAGCACATGCGCAGCACTAGATTCTGTTATTAGAATTCTATATTGTTGTTTACATTTAGTTGTCGATTAATTAATTATATTTGAACGCGTCAGCTACCCTCCGGTGACAATGGGGGAGAGGGGCGAGGAGGTTGCAGCGGCGGCGGCGTCGCAGGCGCCAGGGCAGACGCAGGCACAACATCGAATTGGAAGCCTGCCGCCATGGATGCTGAGCCACCTCAATGCTTAAAGATCGGAAGTGACTGCTCGTTTACCTCATCGCCGCACCATGATTGCCGTACGTGAGCAACGGCACCTGCAAGCGATTTCCCACCAACAATTAAAGTTTAGCGCAAGATCAGTTTCATGGTTTGCAGTTAAAGCTACTATATATTGTTATTATGTTTGCCCCCTACATATGCTATCTTGCGAAGACTTGCAAGAAGTTAGCCATTTGCATAAATCTTGTTCAGTGTAAGTACCGAATTGATGCTTGCATGCATTTATGCATATCGGTTAGTAAACAAGCTACTGTGCGTCTAGTGGTTTTGCTGAAGAACTATTTTTTGTAAATAGTACTTGGATCCCTACATCCTCCAGAAAAGTAAATTAATGGAACGCTGAATAAACGCGTCCATGTAAACGATGCTCCTTTATGCTGGTGATACCTCATCATCTTGGGATCGAGTGGTTTTTTAATATATACTTGGGCTATGTTACGGTACCCTTTTGACCTCTTGAGAGGTAAAAGGTCAGAGAACATCTGGACCGTTGATTTAATAAGAATAGAAATATTTTTTTGGAGAACGGAAAACACGCATATTCAGGGAAAACAAATCGCTCTCCCTTTGGATCCTCCTCCGGTTCGTTCCATCCTCCTGCAGATCAGTGTATACGGCGGCAGCGCCTCCTTCGATCACGTCATGTATCCTTCGATCAGTATATACGGTGGCGGCGCCTCCTTCGTTCCATGTGACACGAGCAATCGGGAAGAGGAATTCCCATTTGGACCTACTCCACGGGAGAAGAAGGTGCATGTCGGCCTAGAACAGATGAAGATTTTCACGTAACGATTTTCTGATTGTGCACCTTCCCGACATGTCTTTGGACCTTTTCTACTAACTATAGCATGGATTTGTTTCACGTGAAGATTTCTATGATTGTTTTAACGTCAGAAGAAATCAAAAGTTGCATATACATGACGACACTTCTCTGGGTATTTTCAATCAACTAGCATGTATTCGTTTCATGTTAAAAGTTCCATTTCCAGTAATCACGTCACGTAGCTGATTTTGTTTCAAGTCAAATGGAAAACAAAAATCAACTTCCACCGGCTAACATGGATATTCTCAACATATCTTCCTATAATCATGGGGTTCTATTACCTCTTAAGAAGTAAAAGCTCACCGATCTAGTTGAAATGGATGGTCCATAGTTATTTCAAGGTATCGTAAAACTGGCCATATACTTTAAAGATCGAGTAGTTGGAGATGGGTTTCAACAAATGTGAAGTTTTGGAGAGCGAATTTCTTAAAAGTTCATAACATGGCTGTGCAATGCATGAGAGAATAGCTAATAGCTAACGATAAGTAGCAGTTTAGTGGCTACAAGATGCTCAATAGCATCCTAGGTCCTGGTTTTGATTTCTCGTGGGAGCGAATGTTTTAGGATTTATTGGCGTTATGTTTTCAGGAGGTGACGTGGTTGTCTATTATTTGGTGACTTTGTCAATTTCGAGAATTTGCCAGCTCAGTCTTCGAAGATGTTTATAGCGTTAAGAGTCTGCGTATATGTGTTTATAAGGGTGAGTAGGATACTTTGTGAGTGTCTGAATTGTACTGTGTAATCGGAAAAAAAAACTAAAGATCTTCTAAAAGATATATTAACACGAGTCGAACTGAAGACAATATATACTGTACCCGGCTCACTATTCCATTTTTTATTCAATAATATATTTATACATAATTTGGCTTATTATTCCATTTTTCTTTCTTTATTTGCGATGGATATTATTCCATTTGTCTAATTTTATAATATATTTATACATAAGCATATATGTAACTCATAATTTCAATTATAGTAATGTTTAAAATAAACATATTTTTTAATATTGTTGCCATATTTAATTTAGTATACCATTAGAATAATACTCATTAAAATCAGATGTTGTATTGAATTTAGACAGTTTATCGGCCATAATGTAGAATGGTATTGTGTGTATCCGGTATTTTGGTTCATGCCTCTTGTGTACCGGTTAGAGCATTACAATGGGACATACTACCAACCATTATGGCTGGTGTTAGAATGGAAGTGATAAATATGAACTAAACATCATTCTTTCTCAGTAAGCTTGGCTCACTAAATATCAGCCATGCGGGATGTTGAATCTCCTGCTCCGGGTATAATTTCCCGGCGTTCCACATATGAACCCTTTCAAACAGGGCTTATTGCTATCGATTCGATGATCCCCATAGGACACGGTCAGCAAGAGTTAATTATTGGAGATAGACAGACTAGCAAAACAACAGTAGACACATATACAATTCTCAATTAAAAAGGGCAAGATGTAATATTTGTTTACGTAGCTATCGGGCAAAGAGCATCCTCTCCCCGCATCAGGCACTAATCTATTTTTAACGTCTTATTAGATTGAGGAATCCTTTCAATTAAGAAGTTAAGCTCATTGCCTTTTATTTTACCAGGATTAGAGCCAGGCTCTATCCATTTATTCACTAGACCTAGAAAATCGGATTTTTTATTCCAAAAATCAAAAAGTGGGCAATACCCTATGAATTATAATATTTATTTTCTATTATATTCTAAATATGTGTAACCAAATCAGAAAAGATAAATAAAGGAAAGGAAAATTCTATTTTAACCTTTTGCTTTGTCCGTTTCATCTCTAAACAAAGAACTTACTTTTGTTAAATATTTTTCTTTATTGACACACAAGTTAAATATAAAAGATTCAGTTCTGTTGTTTCTTTTTTGCAATGGCTTATGTTACTTCATATGACAATATGGCAATGTATTATCATTTTCCCCGTCGCGCCAAGATGACGTTTCGGCGGTTCAATGGCCTGCCCCTGTACGTGGGCTGAATTAATGTAGGCCGACCAAGTGGCCCATCAACGGCGCCTGGCCCGACCCACGTGAGCCCCGAAGCCATCGACTCTCTCACTACCATTTGGCCATGTCTCGTTGCTCGTTTGAGTGGTGGATGGGGATGGACAAATTAGCCAAGCAATCACTTCCCCCTCTCTTGAGTGACGAACTCAATAAATCGTAGCTAGATTAATTGGTTATGAGAGCATTAATCTGAGTCCATTATTATATTCTAAATAAGAAAAGCTTTATTTTATAATGAAATAATGTTTCGGCTTCTGCACCGCGTAGGTACATGTAGTCTAAAACATCGAACACCATGAATCGAGATAAATCGGTTTAATAAAAAAATTACAAAATAAAACCTCCACCCTCTAACCGAAAGCCCTGACACCCTCTAACAAGCTACAGGCTACAAGTCCACAAGAACCTATTTGTGCTGAATCCCCTTTTCCATCAGCCATTTAGTCTTGTCATAATTAAGTAAACTGTAATGTATTTCACTTTGTTATTTGGCACGCCTCAATTTACTGTACAGGGTTCTGAAAACACAAATAACTGCACTTTTCTGCAGTTGCAGAGCTGTATCTGCACATTTATGATTTTTACTTGGTTAATATGTCTCTGCAATACCTCTACATATGTGCCTCTTCGCTGTTGTAGAACAGGGCGTTTATCTGAGGACTAACAACAGAATTAATTGTATATGCAGAGCCACCTTATGGTCAACTCCATTTCCGAGCTGCTAAAAAAGGTAACTGAACCTGCAATTCTTCATGATTCTGATCAGTCATCTCTTGTTCAATTGTTTAATCGAACACACATGACTGATGGAGGGAATTGTTGTAGCGTGCATGAGATGTGTGCAGAGGAGCAACAAGGCTACAGACTACAGAAGGAAGTAAGCTACTGTATACTTACTAGTTAACAATTACATTCATCATTTTCAGCTTCCCTAGCTGAAACCTCCGTACTCTGTGGACTTCTTAACCATTTTCAGCGGCCTGCCAGTTTCCCTTGAAGAAAAAAAAAAACAATTACATTCATAAGTTGTTGATGCACTGAAACGGAGGTGCTATGCTTCTCATGTTGCAGCTTGTGGAGTCAAGCCAGAGCTCGTCATTCTTGGTGGTGCAATATCAGCAGGCACTTTCCTCTCCGTCAGACATCCGGTAAATGTTACATACGGCACATGCATGCTTACTGCTAGCACTTGATCGATCGACGTAACGCACGAGACGGTCGTTTGCAAGGCGAAACCCTCCGTACTCTGTGGACTTCTTAACCATTTTCAGCGGCCTGCCAGTTTCCCTTGAAGAAAAAAAAACAATTACATTCATAAGTTGTTGATGCACTGAAACGGAGGTGCTATGCTTCTCATGTTGCAGCTTGTGGAGTCAAGCCAGAGCTCGTCATTCTTGGTGGTGCAATATCAGCAGGCACTTTCCTCTCCGTCAGACATCCGGTAAATGTTACATACGGCACATGCATGCTTACTGCTAGCACTTGATCGATCGACGTAACGCACGAGACGGTCGTTTGCAAGTAGCAGCTACCCGCCAGTAACGATGCGGGAGAGGAGTCAGGAGGTCGCTGCAGCGCCGGCGCCGTAGTGAATTGATAAAAAGCAAGAAGTTAATTTCCGATATGATCGGATACTGGAAAACATGCGCTGCATGACAGTACCTTATTGATGATCAGCTGATCATCCATCATGCCGTGCATCAGTCCACGCGACACTGCCAGTGGTCCATATGTTCCTTTTTAGTCCCTGCAGGTGCGTCCCTGTAAAGTGAAAACAACTAACATGATTGCAACTGTTAGTTTTTTTTTTAAATCCTGCCAGTAAACAGGTCTCTCCCTTTTCTCGATAATCCATAAATGCTATTTCTAGAACTGTGGAAGTGGTTGTTTGGCTTCCTATTGTAAAGCAGTCCTTCTCGTCAGTCATGAGTTGGTGAGCCAAGGAGGGATATATGACCATCGAAAATTGACAGGAATGTTACGAGTTAAATATTGCATATATGTTGTAAGCTTCAATATATATTTGACAATTTTGTCGGGACACATTGAAGTTTTATTTTGTCGGGACACATTTTGTGCCTATGAGTTTGACTTATACAGCAATGCTAAGATCTTTGTTATCTTAATATGCATGAACGTTGAATATTTTACTTTAGTTTTACTCACCACTATTATTATCTCATATTTTTTTGACTTTCACAACAAACCACGAGAAAACACCTAATAAAGAAAAATTAAATTAAATTAAAAAAAATAGAATACTTCATGAATATTGAAGAAACAAGAATTGGTCTAGTTTAACTATGCAATTTAAATTCAGACACGAAGGACCTTGTAACAAAAAGCTAGACACGAAAGGAAACAATCTTATTTGCTTAGTGTGCAAGCTGAGAGCTGGTCTACATTCTGCAAAATTTCTCTGAATTTTTGCCGGAGCATTTGGCACTGAATTCTGGTTTCATATGTTACATGATGTCAGAACATGAATTTAGTCTGCTTATCATGATCGATGCTATTGGATTTTTGATTTGTATCAGAAGCTATGACTCGAATGCTAGCCAGAGTTTTGAAAGCATCACCAAGATGGTTTTGCTTTGAGTTTTCTTGAAGCCTGAAGATTTGTACATGCATGCACAACTCATTGCGCAGTACACTTGATGTCATGAGGTACCATACCAAACTGGTGACTGTCTCTAAAAATAGATGGCTGCAAAATTAGTCTCCCTAAAGACAAGGTCAGAGAATGTAGCTTGAGGCCAGGACTTTTCCAGCTGTTAATCATGCTAACAAAAAATAATGGAAGGTGTGCATGGCAGCTGAATCCTAATGACTCTTTGATGCAATGGTGGGAACATTGCGCAGAGGATATCTTCATTAGCGGTTTGTTTCTTCCTTTCCGAAAGTCCTGCTACTTCCGGATGTTGTTTGTAGCAATCCTCGCCAGGTTGCAAGAAGTTCTCCCATTTTGTCCTTGAAAGAGAGGTTGAAAAGGTCCCAAACGGTTTTCAGGGAAGGAGATTTCGAATTTAAAAGAACATTGGTTGCGGTGAAGAACAAGAGATGTCTCCACTGCCAGGTTTCTTGACCGTGCGAGTGCTGCGGGGTGTAAACCTTGTTAGCCGTGATGCTACGGGTAGTGACCCCTATGTTGTGCTTCACTTGGACGGTCAGGTATGATTTCTTCAAGTCCTCACTTTGTATTGTTATCTTATTAGCTCCTATTCGATACAGCATCTAAAACCAAAACATCAATGGACTGCTGTTGGCAATGTACTATCAAAGTCAATATTTTAGTAGTATTTCTTTGTGGCTGATCCTAATATGCATGTAAATAAACAGTCCAATCTTCATTAATTAAGGGAGAAATATTATACTTTTTATAAAAAAACTCGACTCAAGCGCAATTTTTTTACTCACCACTATTATTATCTCATATTTTTTTTGACTTTCACAACAAACCACGAGAAAACACCTAATAAAGAAAAATTAAATTAAATTAAAAAAATAGAATACTTCATGAATATTGAAGAAACAAGAATTGGTCTAGTTTAACTATGCAATTTAAATTCAGACACGAAGGACCTTGTAACAAAAAGCTAGACACGAAAGGAAACAATCTTATTTGCTTAGTGTGCAAGCTGAGAGCTGGTCTACATTCTGCAAAATTTCTCTGAATTTTTGCCGGAGCATTTGGCACTGAATTCTGGTTTCATATGTTACATGATGTCAGAACATGAATTTAGTCTGCTTATCATGATCGATGCTATTGGATTTTTGATTTGTATCAGAAGCTATGACTCGAATGCTAGCCAGAGTTTTGAAAGCATCACCAAGATGGTTTTGCTTTGAGTTTTCTTGAAGCCTGAAGATTTGTACATGCATGCACAACTCATTGCGCAGTACACTTGATGTCATGAGGTACCATACCAAACTGGTGACTGTCTCTAAAAATAGATGGCTGCAAAATTAGTCTCCCTAAAGACAAGGTCAGAGAATGTAGCTTGAGGCCAGGACTTTTCCAGCTGTTAATCATGCTAACAAAAAATAATGGAAGGTGTGCATGGCAGCTGAATCCTAATGACTCTTTGATGCAATGGTGGGAACATTGCGCAGAGGATATCTTCATTAGCGGTTTGTTTCTTCCTTTCCGAAAGTCCTGCTACTTCCGGATGTTGTTTGTAGCAATCCTCGCCAGGTTGCAAGAAGTTCTCCCATTTTGTCCTTGAAAGAGAGGTTGAAAAGGTCCCAAACGGTTTTCAGGGAAGGAGATTTCGAATTTAAAAGAACATTGGTTGCGGTGAAGAACAAGAGATGTCTCCACTGCCAGGTTTCTTGACCGTGCGAGTGCTGCGGGGTGTAAACCTTGTTAGCCGTGATGCTACGGGTAGTGACCCCTATGTTGTGCTTCACTTGGACGGTCAGGTATGATTTCTTCAAGTCCTCACTTTGTATTGTTATCTTATTAGCTCCTATTCGATACAGCATCTAAAACCAAAACATCAATGGACTGCTGTTGGCAATGTACTATCAAAGTCAATATTTTAGTAGTATTTCTTTGTGGCTGATCCTAATATGCATGTAAATAAACAGTCCAATCTTCATTAATTAAGGGAGAAATATTATACTTTTTATAAAAAAACTCGACTCAAGCGCAATTTCGTTGAAATGCAACAAAATAAATAATCATTTCCTCACCTTAACGATTCAACAAAAAAAAGAGAATAAACAGATATTTGGAAAAAGTCAGGAAGTTGGAGATGGTATACACAACCCATTTTGGTGTCGTTGGTACATTGTGCATCCATTTGTTTCTTTTGTAAGTCTGGCTTCTCATCTCTTAACCTCTTCAGAAAGTGAAGACAAATGTGATAAAGAAGACAGTTAACCCAGTTTGGGACGAAGATTTGACTTTAGCTGTCAGGAGTGCATCAACACCTATCAAGCTTGTAAGTGCCTGAATCTCTTCTGCATGTTTGGGAATTCTCGGTAATTTTCACTTTTCTGAAACAGGAGGTTTTTGACAAGGATACCTTC
Organism: Eragrostis tef; assembly: GCA_000970635.1. NCBI lineage: Eukaryota > Viridiplantae > Streptophyta > Magnoliopsida > Poales > Poaceae > Eragrostis > Eragrostis tef. The sequence continues at coordinate 59,998 of LAPY01000479.1, read as the reverse complement.
AGTAAAGATGACAAGATGGGCGATGCGGAGTTTGACATCGAGGCGCTGATGCAGATGGTACAGATGGATCTGGAAGACATCCACAGTGGCACCGTCGTTCGCACGGTGCGGCCCAGCAAGCATTGCTGCCTGGCGGACGAGAGCCCCATCATTTGGGAGAATGGGCATCTCGTGCAGGATCTCATGCTCAAATTGAGAAATGTTGAGTCGGGAGTGTTGCACTTGCAGCTCAAATGGGTGAACATCCCAGGTACTGTGCTTTTCGTGGTACTTCTAGGTTCAGACTCACGGTGTTCTGCGCCAAAACAACACTCTTATTATGAAGAATGATAGTGGAGGTGCAAATAAGAGTAGCCAGATAAGGCCGGATTGTTGAAGTTTCTATATGATTTTACAAATATTCTTTCTGTAATACTTGTGCTAACGAATTTCCTTTCACATCAGGCTGAAGAAGTGAACTTCTCTCCATCAATTTTCATGACAGGTATGCACAGTGTTAAGATCTCATTATGCAGATCGTGAACTGCTGTCACATGGAATTTACATGAACAGAAAAAGGATTGACAGACTCGATTCTGTATCGCAGATATCAGTCCATGTAGAGGAATGAATTCTGATCGAAGATGTGGTGTATTATGTGGGCATTGGGAGAAAGACAAACAACATTCGCATCCCATATATTACTACTACTAGATGTTTCTTTTCAGTATTTCATTCACAATACTTCTATCTGATGTAATTGTAAAACTCGTGTTGATCAATGTGTTTCAGTGTTGGATTTGCCTGTTGACTCATTCCTGGTTTGTTTCATCTCCAAATCTTGGCAGTGGAGTCGGAATTGGATGAGAGCCATTATTATACAGATATAGAATACGTTTGTGAAGTGGAGAATGTGCCAACAGCAGGAATACCTCGCCGGTAAAGCATTTGCAGGCCAATGGGATTCTTTCATCAGCAGGAGACAGGCCACGCCGGTGGCGACGATGAAGATGCTCGCCTGCTGACGCCACCACGGGCGACCGCTTGATCAGAGGAGAGGAGAGCTTGCTAGATTTTGTCGTAGGTGAGACATGGAGCCTCGACGACGTAGTTGCTGTGCCTGTGTCCTGGGCATCAATTGAGCGCCGTGGCCGCGATCCATCCTCACAGCGTCCTAGACGACCAGGTTAATTAGACGGAGTGGGATTTTTCGGACGGGAGATCATCCCGGGAAGGGGAGCAGCCGGAAGAGGAGTAGGAGTCCGTCGGCCGTCGCCGTCGCCGGACGGGCCTGCGAAACCAGAGCGCGGGGGGACTACATTGAAAGACATCACGATTATTCAGGGGTTTTCTGCAACATGCTGGATCGCGATGAGTTAGTTGGATCCAGTGTAGGGGTTTTGTGTAAAATTGTTTGACCATTGTCAACCCTCGCGGGGGCAAGCTTGCACCGACGGATCAGAAATGTGCGGTTCAGATCCCTCAAAAAAAAAATGTGCGGCTCAGATGTAAAATGAACGGGTGAGCTCCAGCTCCAACAATGGTGGCGGCAGCGGCCTCCATTCCCCGCATGCCCGCACCGCACCCAGGCCAGATGGCCAGACAAGAAGATTGGCGACGAGTGAAATGGAGGAGGGGGTAGTGGCCGCCTCCATTCCCGGCACCCATCTACATCCATGCCATTTTTTTTCCTACTTCGTGTTGCAGGCGCATGCCACTGTCGCAAT
>LAPY01000478.1:191765-206432 GCA_000970635.1 Eragrostis tef | reverse complement strand
CCCCCCCCCCCCCCCCTCTCCTCTTTACGTGATTTACCATAATGTAGTCCTGATGCAAACTATGATTTGGCTTGCTGCAGGAATCTGATCAATATACTGGCAGAAATTTCACAGTCTGGGAAACAAAGGCACCATGTTCCGTATCGCGACTCAAAGTTGACATTTCTGTTGCAAGAATCCCTTGGAGGCAATGCAAAGCTCGCAATGATTTGTGCTGTTTCACCATCACAAAGGTACACTATGAGCCAAACTGCTATTTTGTTTAGTGTTGGTTCCCTCCTCGTAACACTTCTATTGTTGTCATACAGCTGTAAGAATGAAACATCAAGCACTCTTAGATTTGCTCAACGTGCCAAAGCTATAAAAACCAATGCTGTTGTGAATGAAGAAAAGGTTGAAGATGTAAATGCATTGCGTGCGCAAATACGGCAATTGAAGGTACAATTTTGTTGTCATCTGTAACCTAGTTTCCTTATAATTGTTTGATCATCTTACTCATTTTATTAAAGAATATTTTATATTTATATATCGTACACTCCAGGATGAACTTCGCCGAATGAAGTCTAATGGGGGATCAGAAGGAAACAATGGATGGAATGCCAGGCAAAGTTTGCATCTATTGAAAATGAGCCTGAGTCGTCCTGCAACATTCCAAGCTATCAATGAAGACAGTGATGAGGAGATGGAAATCGATGAAAATGACATTGAGAAGCCCTGTGCTCGCAACAGTATGACAATATCTCCTATTGGAGATAAAGCATCTGAAGGGTTACAATCTCCAATGGACATATGCGCTGGCACTTCACATGCCGAAGCTCTTGAAGTGGATAAGAGTTTTATACCCACGAAAAGGTCCTGTTCGGAAGCCACTAAACTTATTGCTGGTACTGATGGTGGAGAATGCCGAAGCAATGTAAACCTTGCCGCCAGTATTCAGAGAGGACTTCAAGTCATTCAAAGTCATCAAAACAATAGTGCATGGAGGAGAGCATCGGTTGGGTTAAATGCTAGAATTATGGATTTTCAGACTTGCAAAGTTGATGTTGCCATTCAGACAGATCCAGAAGAACCTGAAGCCAGGGATAACCCCCTAGCTCTAATTCCGAGTTGTCTTCTCGAAGCTTCAGCAAATGAGAGTAGGGATACGAATGCTTGCAGGGACCTTCAAATAGTACCAGCTGATGGGGCAGTACCAGCTGATGAACATAAACAGCAACATTTTCTGAAAGTATGTTCAAGAAAAATAAGCTTATTGCGTGAATTTTATACCATTTAAGCTGGGTACTTATTGATCATGTTGTTTTGCCTGTACAGGCTGTGGAGAAGGTCCTGGCTGGAGCTATCAGGCGAGAGATGGCGCGTGACGAACAATGTGCCAAACAAGCTGCAGAGATTCAACAATTAAACCGTCTAGTGGGTGCTTTGTCTCTCTGCATCAAACAAGCAATTAAGTGTTATTCTGTGTTAACCGTCCTACTTTTGTAGGTGCAACAATACAAGCATGAGCGTGAATGCAATGCCGTGATTGCACAAACGCGGGAAGCAAAAATTGCTAGGCTTGAAAGTCTTATGGATGGAACTTTACCAACTGAAGAATTCATGAATGAAGAATACATATCACTTATGAACGAGCATAAGGTAGTTCTGAATTTTCGACCCCCACTATCCTTTTTTCGCCACTTTCTTTTCTTAATTCAGCATTACTTATGAGCTATTGTCATAAAAAATTCAGATCCTTCAAAAGCAATATGAAAACCATCCTGAGCTTTTACGAGCTGAAATTGAGCTGAAGAGAGTCCAGGAAGAATTGGACATGTTCAGGAATTGCGTGGATGAGAAAGAAGTTTTGCAAGAGGAGATACAGGACCTTAAAAATCAGTTGCATTATATGCTTTCATCATCTGCATCAATTCGTAGAGTCTTGCCTCCTCTGCGATTATCTCATAGAACTAATTGTTCACCTGGAACAAAAGATAATGATGGTGATACCAATGTTGGTGATGCTCCTGACTGGACTGAAGCAGAGAGTAAATGGATTACACTCACAGAAGAGCTTAGAGTCGAACTTGAGGCAAACAAGTCTCTGGCTGGAAGATTGCAAGCAGAATTGGATTCTGAGAAGAAATGCCATTTGGAGGTGAATGAAGCATTGCAAACAGCAATGCAGGGACATGCAAGAATCCTTGAACAGTATGCTGATCTTCAAGAGAAGCATATGGGTTTGCTTGCACTGCATAGAAGGATGCGTGATGGTGTCGAGGATTTGAAGATGAGAGCAGCAAAAGCTGGTGTGAAGGGTGCTGAGTTACGGTTCATCAACTCCATTTCAGCTGAAATTTCAGCTCTTCGAACTGAAAATGAAGGCCTTCAGGGTCAGCTAAGGGATACTGCTGAAGCTGTTAAAGCCGCTGGCGAATTACTCATACGATTGAAGGATGCAGAAGAAGCTGAAACACTAGCCAAGGTATGTTCCCCCCACACTTGTCAGACCATTAGCTGCAATACAGATATAATTATTAACTTGGGAGATAATGAACATAGGATTTAAATGATCGTGAAGGTGCTTATGGTGGTTCGCTTTGTTCTCTGCAGATATATATCACATTTGTTTTTCGGTTCCAGTGACACAAGCTTGTCCTTTGTTTCTTGCAGAGGCGGGCATTGTTGGCAGAACAGGAGACGGAGAAAGCCTACCAGGAGATTGACAACCTAAAAAAGAACTACGATAAGGAAATCCTTGCTCTAAACCAGCGTCTCGCTGAGTTGTCAGAGCACAGAGATGCTATACTCCCTGCAGAACCTACTGATCTTGAGCCTCCTCGGTATGACACAGCTGGGAGTCCCAGTGACCAGCAGTGGCGGGAGGAATTCAACCCCTTGCAACAAGGTGGTTCATTTGAGGTATCCAAGAGCACGGACCTAAACTCATGGTTCTCCGGATACGACAAATGTAACATTTGATACTGCACTGTTAAGTATCCCCATCCCTCTTGTTTTGTACCATTGAAATGTGGTAGTATAATGTTGTACACCTGATGAGCGTAGAGGAGGATGCCCCCCTGAAGATGCAGCTTCACCTCACCCTCTTGTGAGGAGCATGCAGCGTCTTCTGATCCTCGAAGAAGTGTTGTAAATTCAGACGGACATTGTTTTACATTACAATAGCAACAGCAACGATGTTATGTTATTGTATACTTGCAAATCATCTCAAATTGTTGGCCATGTCTAGCGGGAGTGTTGCGCAAGTTGTGGTTGGTAATCGTTCATCGTCTTGCCAGGTATCATGAGCTCTTCTCCTCTGCATCTACAGGTCAGGAGCTCTTACCCCACCTTTCGTATATGGTGCAGCATCGAAACTGTTTACTGGTCCTGGTGGCATGTGGTGAACCAGTTTAATTAATTTCCATACCAGCTCCAATCGTTGTCCTAAAGCCGAATGGTTTGTCGCATTTTTTTGTGCTGTTGCGTGCTCTGTTCCTGCTGGTAACCTTTGAACAGGGGGTGCCTTGATGGAGCTTTCTTTATTTATTTATTTTTCCTTAGAAACTATTTCAACTTTACTGCAACCCTTTATTTCGAGATTTGAATCTTCCGCACAGCAACAACAGATTCTGAGCACACCCGTAGCCGGAGAAGATGAATTGGTTTTCTGGTTGTCCTTGCGGGAACAACAACGAATCATTTGAAGCTCTCTCTCAAGGTGGTAAGCTTCAGTGGCTCCTTTGTTCAGTCACCTAGCTTCACACTTGTGAGCTGTGAACGACGGTGGCGTGTGGGATCAGCATTCAAAGTCATCAAAACAATAGTGCATGGAGGAGAGCATCAGTTGGGTTAAATGCTAGAATTATGGATTTTCAGACTTGCAAGGTTGATGTTGCCATTCAGACAGATCCAGAAGAACCTGAAGCCAGGGATAGCCCCTTAGCTCTAATTCCGAGCTGTCTTCTCGAAGCTCCAGCAAATGAGAGTAGGGATCCGAATGCTTGCAGGGACCTTCAAATAGTACCAGCTGATGGGGCAGTACCAGCTGATGAACATAAACAGCAACATTTTCTGAAAGTATGTTCAAGAAAAATAAGCTTATTGCGTGAATTTTATACCATTTAAGCTGGGTACTTATTGATCATGTTGTTTTGTCTGTACAGGCTGTGGAGAAGGTCCTGGCTGGAGCTATCAGGCGAGAGATGGCGCGTGACGAACAATGTGCCAAACAAGCTGCAGAGATTCAACAATTAAACCGTCTAGTGGGTGCTTTGTCTCTCTGCATCAAACAAGCAATTAAGTGTTATTCTGTGTTAACCGTCCTACTTTTGTAGGTGCAACAATACAAGCATGAGCGTGAATGCAATGCCGTGATTGCACAAACGCGGGAAGCAAAAATTGCTAGGCTTGAAAGTCTTATGGATGGAACTTTACCAACTGAAGAATTCATGAATGAAGAATACATATCACTTATGAACGAGCATAAGGTAGTTCTGAATTTTCGACCCCCACTATCCTTTTTTCGCCACTTTCTTTTCTTAATTCAGCATTACTTATGAGCTATTGTCATAAAAAATTCAGATCCTTCAAAAGCAATATGAAAACCATCCTGAGCTTTTACGAGCTGAAATTGAGCTGAAGAGAGTCCAGGAAGAATTGGACATGTTCAGGAATTGCGTGGATGAGAAAGAAGTTTTGCAAGAGGAGATACAGGATCTTAAAAATCAGTTGCATTATATGCTTTCATCATCTGCATCAATTCGTAGACTCTTGCCTCCTCTGCGATTATCTCATAGAACTAATTGTTCACCTGGAACAAAAGATAATGATGGTGATACCAATGTTGGTGATGCTCCTGATTGGACAGAAGCAGAGAGTAAATGGATTACACTCACAGAAGAGCTTAGAGTCGAACTTGAGGCAAACAAGTCTCTGGCTGGAAGATTGCAAGCAGAATTGGATTCTGAGAAGAAATGCCATTTGGAGGTGAATGAAGCATTGCAAACAGCAATGCAGGGACATGCAAGAATCCTTGAACAGTATGCTGATCTTCAAGAGAAGCATATGGGTTTGCTTGCACTGCATAGAAGGATGCGTGATGGTGTCGAGGATTTGAAGATGAGAGCAGCAAAAGCTGGTGTGAAGGGTGCTGAGTTACGGTTCATCAACTCCATTTCAGCTGAAATTTCAGCCCTTCGAACTGAAAATGAAGGCCTCCAGGGTCAGCTAAGGGATACTGCTGAAGCTGTTAAAGCCGCTGGCGAATTACTCATACGATTGAAGGATGCAGAAGAAGCTGAAACACTAGCCAAGGTATGTTCCCCCCACACTTGTCAGACCATTAGCTGCAATACAGATATAATTATTAACTTGGGAGATAATGAACATAGGATTTAAATGATCGTGAAGGTGCTTATGGTGGTTCGCTTTGTTCTCTGCAGATATATATCACATTTGTTTTTCGGTTCCAGTGACACAAGCTTGTCCTTTGTTTCTTGCAGAGGGTTATACGACCTACTGATATTGAGCCTCCTCGGTATGACACAGCTGGGAGTCCCAGTGACCAGCAGTGGCGGGAGGAATTCAACCCCTTGCAACAAGGTGGTTCATTTGAGGTATCCAAGAGCACGGACCTAAACTCATGGTTCTCCGGATACGACAAATGTAACATTTGATACTGCACTGTTAAGTATCCCCATCCCTCTTGTTTTGTACCATTGAAATGTGGTAGTATAATGTTGTACACCTGATGAGCGTAGAGGAGGATGCCCCCCTGAAGATGCAGCTTCACCTCACCCTCTTGTGAGGAGCATGCAGCGTCTTCTGATCCTCGAAGAAGTGTTGTAAATTCAGACGGACATTGTTTTACATTACAATAGCAACAGCAACGATGTTATGTTATTGTATACTTGCAAATCATCTCAAATTGTTGGCCATGTCTAGCGGGAGTGTTGCGCAAGTTGTGGTTGGTAATCGTTCATCGTCTTGCCAGGTATCATGAGCTCTTCTCCTCTGCATCTACAGGTCAGGAGCTCTTACCCCACCTTTCGTATATGGTGCAGCATCGAAACTGTTTACTGGTCCTGGTGGCATGTGGTGAACCAGTTTAATTAATTTCCATACCAGCTCCAATCGTTGTCCTAAAGCCGAATGGTTTGTCGCATTTTTTTGTGCTGTTGCGTGCTCTGTTCCTGCTGGTAACCTTTGAACAGGGGGTGCCTTGATGGAGCTTTCTTTATTTATTTATTTTTCCTTAGAAACTATTTCAACTTTACTGCAACCCTTTATTTCGAGATTTGAATCTTCCGCACAGCAACAACAGATTCTGAGCACACCCGTAGCCGGAGAAGATGAATTGGTTTTCTGGTTGTCCTTGCGGGAACAACAACGAATCATTTGAAGCTCTCTCTCAAGGTGGTAAGCTTCAGTGGCTCCTTTGTTCAGTCACCTAGCTTCACACTTGTGAGCTGTGAACGACGGTGGCGTGTGGGATCAGCAGTCACGCGTTGGCCTGCTGGTTGAGCCATGTCTATCACGTCTGAATCGCGACCAACCGGCAAGGCTATGAGCTGCTGCCATCTCTAGCTCCTCAGCTAGGCTTGCTCGTCCACGGCGACTGGGACCGGACCCGGCCACCGTGGCGGCCGGTGCTCGGTTTGGGGCCGTGTGAACAGGGCCGGTAGCTGCAGTTGCCGGGCCGGCGATTGCGTGCGCAGTTATGAACCTCCCGGGCCCAGGGCCTTGCCGGCAGACGGTGCCGGGTGGCCTGGCCTGCTGCTCCTGCCCAAGAAAATTTGTTTCGGTCATTCCAGCGATACATTATTGAGGCGAGCGATCGACGTTCGTAACAAACGTGCATCCGAGAGCTGCTGCTTAAACAAGGACAAAAGCGCACGCGTGTCGTGTGTAAAGCATGTTCTGCAGCGAAAACAGGGGTGCTAAGCGTCGCAGATCCTTCGTCTTAGCTGTCTTTGTTACCTTGCGGTTTGTTCGGACGTCGCTGTATGCATGGTATGGTACCACGGCGCACGACTCGATCGGCCAGCATGCAGATCGATCGAGGGCCATGGCAGCCGTCGGTCGATCCTAGCTTCTTCCCAGCGGACCACCGGGGCCGGCGCTACGTGCGTGCATGCATGCACAGGTCGGATTAATGAGACGCCACACCTAACCTACGTAAGGGGCCCGGCCAATCATGCAATCTGCAGAGATACTGTAACATCTCCCTTGAATCGAGCAGGAATTCAGAGTCTCATCAAACACAAGGAGCAGTGATTTATGCATGATTTGGTTTGTCTTTTTCTTTTAGGTAGACTAAGATTTTGCTATCTCTCAATCAATCACTTGTTCAACCGTCGGATATGAAATCAATCATGCAAAACTTATCATTCTCTTTTGGTCGTACCCTCTTCACAAAAATAATAAAATGTTCCAGCTTAAAAAAGTATCTAAATTTGTTCCGTATAGGATGGTCTTAGTGACCTCGTATAAGAACTAATTAAATGTTCTGAGCTTCAACTAGAAAATATTTTAGTTTCGTATAAAAGGAGTGATGTGCTCATATATGTTGTGAATTGACATTGCTATCCAAGCCCAGCAGGACGGCATTCATGATTTTTTTCTCTTCTCCTGTGGTTTAATTATCTTTTAAAAAAATCTAAATTCTCTTTCTTCCCTTTCTTTTGGCTTACTATCATAGTGAGCACAAGTATATACAGAAAAGCAGAGGCTACAGTCAATGTGATTAATGTTAGAACGACCATGGACGACCGTACACGTTCGTGCCCCTTCCTCTCGTTGCTAACATTGATGAGTATCAGTTCAAAAAAAAAAAACATTGATGAGTATCCCTGTTCAGCCCGATACTGGTTTTTACATCACGATAGAAGGATCGGTAGGGCCAGAAATTTACTCCCAGCTGCTGGCGAAGAATGTGCAGGGGCGACGGCCGCTGGCAAGGCGACGATCGAGCCCGGCCAGGGTCGAGAGCGCATGAACAGTGCGCGGCGAAGCGACATGACGCATCGGTCACGCAGCGCGCGCGGGAGAAAGACGACGACGAACACGGCGCGACACGGCCGTTAATGAGAAGACTGTGCGTGCAGTGTAGTAGCCTTCTGTGTTCCCCAGCAATGGAAACGCTAGCCACAGCGCTAGCTAGCCCCCGTCACGTACATGCATGGATGGGGCTATCTATCTATGCTAGCCTGCATGGACCACGTTCCTAGCTACGCGCGCATCGTGTGGAGTGAATTAAACATGCATGTAGCGATCGGAATGCGGAAGGTTGTGTTTGATCCCATGCGCCCTCTTCGTTTCCAAGGCTAAATTGGCAAAAAAAAGGCAAATGGCTAAAACTTTAGCTCATGGGTCACCGAACTGAGGGCAAAAACTTTAGGCCTAAAGAGCAAAATGGGCAAAAACTGGAGCAAAAATTTAGCCCCGAAAGAGGCCCTAAAACAGGCTAAAACTCGCATGCATTGTAATTTAACTTTGAATTGTGGCCGGTAATGTTTGATTTGTATGAATTTTCATATATTTGCATGGTATTGCATAGGTTTGGAAATATTTGAGTTATTTTGAAGAAAAAATGATCTTTTGCCTATAGAAACGAACACCCCATGGGCTAAAATTTAGGGGCCTAAAGTTTAGCTCCAAAACTTTAGAGGCAAAACTTTAGAGGCAAAACTTTAGCTCCCAATGGAAACGAACAACCTAATAGTAGGAGTATAGTATTATAGCTACAACTAGTATTTTACTTTGTCAATTTTGCCCCGTCGTGATGTGTCCGCCATCCGACTCTTAATATTACTCCCTTCCAATGCGAATTATTGACGTTAGGGTAAGGAAGCTACTACTTCAAACTGATGTCTATCCTAACATAAAGAATTTTCATCAGGAGGGATGGTATATATCATGCTGAGTAATTAACTTGAGTTGAAGGATTTTAGTGCATAGATATAGTTAATAGTATTGGTTGTGCATTTCAGTGTAGTAAAAGTGAATCCAGCCTCTGTTAGCCAGGGAACCAAGTGGCCCGGCAAGAATGTTGATCGACACCGAGTCAAAAAAAAAAGAGGAATATTGATCGACACTGACATGTCTTGGAAATAAGCTATCATAATCAGAAACTTCTTCAGAAAAAAAAAAAAGAAGAAACTTCTACTTCGTTTTTTTCACTTTGCAATGGTATACTTTTGATTTTAAATAAGCACACACCACCACTTGTTTCCAGTTAAGCACTCACTTAAGCTTATTTCTGAATGTTAAGAACAGATCCACTAGGATCAAAGCAAGAAATGAAGAATCTTCTTTCCCCAACGCCAGATGCAATGCTTTGGTGTCATCTGCCAAACTGTCGCTCCTGAGATAAGGCCCAAAAAAAAGTTCGATTGAAGATATCATCTGTTAAATCAATAATTGTTACAGTTGCTGTTGCTCATCATCACTGAAAACAAGACTCAGATCGATGAGAATCGGTGGGTAAGATTTTGGGGAGAGTCTTCAGTGTCTGGATCGGAACAACACTCTTCCGAAAGTATATTATACACAGCAACTGACGGGGCAGTGAGTGCAGCATACATTACCATATCGTTGCATCTTTTGACCGAACCTTCCAAATCTCCCAACCTGGCCCTGCGAAGGCCGGATCGCTGTTTCGGTTTGACCGGCTTCCCTGCGAAGTTCCAATGCAGGAAACACATCACATTATGACAGGACTGTTCTTGCTCGTTCAATCTGCTATTGGCAATATATTCATCAAGATTGTCAACCATCTCTACCTCTCCCTCTCTGGCCTCTCTCGAGCTAGAGTTTGGTCCGAGTAGTACGTACTCACCGACTCCGTGTCTGCACAAAGCAGGCAAAAAGCAGAGCACGTAGGTTGATGAAATGACTGGCCAAAGCAGAGGTCGTCGTGCCACGCGCTGTCACATCACACACCGACCTTGTGCGAGTAGGAGGAGAAAAAGGCAAGCCTCGCAAAACAACAAAAGTTACACTCACACGCACGGAGAGAGAGAGAGATAGAAAGAGATTAGCGGCGCATAACACTTCTCTGGGACTGCCAGCCAGCAGCAAGTACTTTCTCCTCCCATGTCAGCTGCGACCCCCCGGTCTGGGGCCCACGGGCCAGCTGGGTTCCGAGAAAGAGCACTCCTCCCTCTAGCTAGATTCCACGTTACTACGCGCGAGCAATGACACACCGTAATTAACAAAGCTCCAGAGAGAGTACTGTTTTCGTTTGGGTGATGTGATTAAGATATGGCGGCCAACAAACGAACCCTCCCTCCCCATGTTCAATCATTGCAGCTGTGGTGTGGATGGAGGTGATTATTACCGATTGACAAAGCTCATGATCAGACACTGATATTGGCAAGTGGCGGATGTTGGTTCCAACTCTCAACAAGTGGCGCTAACCGCCAAGTCGCCAACACTGTCTGTAAAAAAAAAAAAAGATGATGATGATGATCTCTTGTGCTGCATTATTACGGATCGATCGACATGTCATTCGTCAGCATCATTGAGAGCGTGTGTTCCATGTTTTGTAGTAGTTGTAGTAGTACCATTTTTGAGCCTAGGAAACAGTGCTTTCACACATCTTATAATTATCCCAATGTAATGGTCAGCGGTGCTTGTGCGAAGTTCCAGACCGTGCATGCATGGTTTCAGACGGTCGAGTCATGTATGAGTGTTCCGGCATATGCAGCGTCGACGGGGCGGTACGTAGTTTCCCGGAAGAGGCCGCGAAATCATGCATGCGCGATTAACCACAGCAATTCGGCGACTCGACTCGTTCATGCGGAGCATGGTAGTTCTCACAGGCACGTGGTCGGACTGTTAAGGAACGCCTGGAGTAGTCATTGTGGGGGGAAAAAACTTGGGAACGCGGACAGAGGCATGGCGGATGATGTCTCATGGCTGCCTGGGCGCCTGGCTACAAGTGGCCGGCATGCGCGCGATGCCACAGCCAGACGTCCAGATCAGCGACAGGGGCCGCAGAGGATCGAGGATCCGCACCTGCAGCGAGCGATGAGATAGAGGACTTTTACTGTTCCCTATACTAGCAAGTATTATGCAATAATACTAGCAAGTATTATGCAATAATACTAGCAAGTATTATGCAATAATACTAGCAAGTATTATGCAATAATACTAGCAAGTATTATGCAATAATACTAGCAAGTATTATGCAATAATACTAGCAAGTATTATGCAATAATACTAGCAAGTATTATGCAATAATACTAGCAAGTATTATGCAATAATACTAGCAAGTATTATGCAATAATACTAGCAAGTATTATGCAATAATACTAGCAAGTATTATGCAATAATACTAGCAAGTATTATGCAATAATACTAGCAAGTATTATGCAATAATACTAGCTAGTATTCCTAAGGGCAGTTTTGGAAAAAAAAAAGATGTATGCTGACTTTATTTGTTTGATTTGGAAATTTGTATCGATCTTCGATTTTGGGGTGCACGCACTTGATTCACTTAATATTCTTTACTAGTTCTATTCAATCGGAGATTTAGGTTCCTGCTTCTGTAGATCTAGGATCTACGAACTCATTCAAGCAGCCCAGAAGAACGGAGACATCGACCAAGACGTTTGCCTAGCCCAGGCCATGATCGTGAAGAATTTGGTAGTAGATGCGTCCGGAGACCTCGCCAGTAGCCGCATCGCCCATGGCGGGTGCCAATGTCAGGGTGTGACTCAATACTCAATACGGCGGTAGCCAAATCGGTCTCGTCGGAATCCTGTGCCACCATCCAATCGAGATCAGCAAGTGGCGGTAGGCAAGGACTTCGATCAATAGAATGCCAAAAATTAATGATCGAAGAACCAAAAGCCGTCAATATCAGATTAATTGCTACATGAGACATTACACAGCAAATTAATATTGTAACCTTGTGATACAAAATAATTAATAGTCTGTAATTATTCTTTTCCTGACTTTAGCCTCATCGTAAAAATATAATTACTAGTTTGCCATGAATACTAGCTAGTATTGGTACCGAAGAGTCAATCAATTTGAACCGTCAGATCATAATACTAGCTAGTATTCTTTAATAATACTAATTAGTACGGGGGACCGTAAAAGTCCTCAAAAATAAGCATTGGAAACGGAAATCACCGAAACGAGGGTGATCCTTCACTGCACTATACTACTGTACTTGTACATGCCATTTCAGGGCTCTCAAATTAGGCAGGCAGGCAGCAATGGGCAATGGCACCCTACAAAGAAATCCTTTCTACAGTTAGGCCATGCAATGCAGCCACCGTACGCACAGCTCTCCTCTTTGCCATTTCCCGACCTACACAGATGCTACTGCATTCATGGCACTCAATCATGGGCTGGCTGCTCCTGCATGGCTGCGTCCAAGGAAAGAAAGAGCAGTAGTAGGAGCTAGCCCCTGCCAACGCCATGCATCGATCTTCTGGGAAAAGAGGCTGACGAGTCGGAGACCCTTCTCCCAATGGCAGCGGGCCCCACTTCGCGATGCCTTGGTCCTGTCGTGGCAATGATTGCAGGTCGCCGTTCCCGAGCCCGCCCGCCGCCGCCGATCGAGGCAGCACGGTACGGCGGGCGGCCCCCCGCCGATCGAGGCAGCACGGTAGTACGGCGGCTGCTGGCGTTATGTACAGACGCGACGACGGCGCGCGCATTTATTATTGCTCCACCTTCATGTGGCTCACTGTCTGCTGCTGCTGTCCTCCTGCAACAAAACAACAGGAACGACGCACCCGCTCCCTCAACAAGTCGACAAGGAAAATTGAAGGCGTGGCTACCATGGATTTTTCCTGATCGATTGAGGTTTTCAAAGTTGAAACATGGTGATCAGATCACTTGCCGTGGTGGAGGAATGCGTGATGCACCGGCGACGACAGCTGCTGCTGGCCATGGCCGTTGGTCATTTCGTGGTGCACGATGCTCTGGAGGTCATGCGCCCAGCCGAACCCGCCGGTGCTGGTGCACGACTCCATCGTCGCCGGCGGCATGGCTCCGCCGGCGAACGGGTCGCCGCCGCAGTACGACAAGTCGCCAGGAGTGTACGACAAGTCGCCAGGAGGAGGGTAGCCCAGCATCGCCGCCGCCGTCTCATGGTGCATCATCATCTGAAGACAGAGGTTAATTAGTCGCGACCTTGATCAGTCAGTCAGTGTCTGCCTGTCTCTGTCTGGGACGACTTGCAATTGCAGCCAGTCCGTCCTTGAATTGTGCAGTGCGTTGGGTCGCTCGATCGCTTGTGCTCAACGCGGCAGGGGTTCATTTCATCATCATACTGAAACGCGATCGAGGAGCAGAGTTTCAGTCGAACAGAGGACTCACGTCTTTTTCGGAGGGCAGGTATTGCGGCGCGCCAACCTCCAGCTCAGGGTTCATTGTCGCCAGCTTCATCGACAGGAACTGCGGGAAAAGCAGCACCCCAAATCCACCAAATTGCTCAGAAAGTTTTTCAAAGCAGGAAAAGTAATTACTAACTAGTACTCCTCCGTTTATTCACTGGGAACAGAGCCAGTAGGCTGAGGAACCATAGTATTCTTGCAAAACTGGTTCACTCTGGAGCTCTTAAAAAAGATTACTACACATTTGATTATTATTGCTGGTTACCTCGACCTGCCGCTGCAGCGACTGCACGTAGTTGATGATCTCGTCCAGCATCAGCGCCTTCCCGGTGATCTGTCCGTTAAAAAACAATTAGTTTCTTTTATCAAAAAGAACAGCAAAAAAAAAAAATTGCAACTTTGACCACCGGCAGCGGTTGCAGGATTTCAAGCTCAGCGCCGCAATAATTGGGCACTCATCCCGCGCCACCGCACCTAAACCACTCTGCACCTTGGAATCCACTGTTATATCTAATCGCTTTCGATTAAACTATCAAACTACTATAGCTAAGCTAAGCTGGAACCTTTTGTGAAAAACAAAACAAAAATGGATTGGACCACAGGAGCCTTACACTACGGTCAAAGTCGCTACTGCCACTAGGATCAACTTTTATCAGCCATTGCAGAAAAGTCCGTCTAGATGTTCGTACAAATTGCTGCGTCAGTTGCAAACGCGGCCCATTTTTCGGACCAACATTTTGGACACTGTAACGTTTCCGACCTCTGACCATGTACTAGTAATCTAGTATAAATTAATCAACAAACTACAGTAAGAGAATGTGATTTTGCGTTTGAACAGAGGAAACTTCTACAATGCTGACAGTGTGTTTGAACAGGGGAAATGGAAACTTGAGCTGCAGTGTCGCGTTCACACGCGCACTCACCTTGTTGCAGCCTGGCACGAGCGACTGCAGCAGCTTCATCCGCTCGCTTATCTTCTCCCTCCTCACCTACCGATAGATAATGTGATCAAGAACAAGGCCAACACAGAGGTTAGGTAGTACTAAAATCACGTAACTTAACCAGCTATTAACAAGAGATTTATGCTGTCGATTAGCTAGCTAGTACTAAAATCACGTAATGTGAATGTGCATTGCGATTGATTAATGTACCCGCTCGGCGAGGCTGTGGCTATCGGTGGCCTGGCCCCTCCTCGCCCGCACATGGATGTAGTCCTTCTCCGGCTCCGGCTTCTTCTTCTCCTCCGTTGTTGCGTCGCCGGCGGCGGCGTCCTCGCCGCATTTGTCGTCGCCGGCGACCTTGGGCCGCTTCGGGCTCCCATTGGCGGGGG
>LAPY01000478.1:157348-169601 GCA_000970635.1 Eragrostis tef | reverse complement strand
CTCCCCACGTTGCCCTGGCGGCCGCCACGGAGCGGGTGCGCTCTGGGACGCTCCGCCCAGCAGACGCGCACAAGCTGTTCGACGAATTGCTGCGTCAAGGCACCCCCGTTCCGCAGCACGCGTTGAATGGCTTTCTCGCTGCGCTCGCCCGCGCGCCGTCCTCCGCTGCCTGCAGCGATGCACCTGCCCTCGCCATCGGGCTCTTCAGTCGCTTGGTCCGAAGTGCCAGGCCATGTGTGCTGCCACTTACAGGCCACACATACTGCACCATCCTGGTCTGCTGCTGTCATGCACGACGCCTGGACCTGCCGCTTGCCATTTTCGGCCGACTCCTCAGGACAGGCCTGGGCATCGATGTCGTCACCTTCAACAACTTCCTCAAGGGCCTCTGTGCCGCAAAGCGTACTGATGAAGCTATGGACTTGCTACTTCACAAGATGCCCAAACTGGGCTGTGCGCCTGATGTCATTTCGTACTCCATACTACTGAAGGGGTTATGTGATGATAAGAGGAGTCAGCGAGCACTGGAGCTACTCCAGACGATGGCTAAAGAAGGAGGTGTCTCCTCACGCAATGTGGTAGCATACAACACAGTTATTCATGGCTTTTTTAAGGAGGGTGAAGTAGCTAAAGCATGTGATCTCTTCCATGAGATGATGCAGCAGGGAATTCAACCTAATGTGGTAACTTACAGCTCTGTTATCAATGCATTATGCAAGGTCAGAGCAATGGTCAAAGCAGAAGAATTCCTTCGGCAAATGGTTGGTAAAGGTGTTTTGCCAGATTCCACGACATTTAATAGCCTGATCCATGGATATTGCACCCTGGGACAGTGGAGGGATGCGTTTAGGATATTCAAAGAGATGACAACGCATGGTGTTCTACCAAGTGCTGCCACATGGAATGTTTTAATGGATTACTTTTGCCAGCATGGAAGAATCAATGAAGCTAGAGATATTTTTGACTCCATGGCCATGAAAGGTCAAAAATCTGGTATCGTTTCCTATGCTATTATGCTTAAGGGGTATGCCATGGAAGGATTGTTCGCTAATATGACTGATCTCTTCAATCTGATGCTACAAAACAACATTGTACCTAATCACTATATTTTCAACATAATGATCAAGGCATATGGCGACCGTGGGCTGATGGATGAGGCTATGCTTTTGTTTGTAGAAATGAGGAAACATGGACTGATGCCTAATGAAGTAAGCTATGGGACACTAATTGATGCACTTTGCAAACTTGGTAGATTGGATGATGCAAAGGACATGTTCAAACAGATGGTTGATCTGGGGGTTTCATCTGACATAGCTATTTACAGGTGCCTAGTTCAGAGTTTTTGTATTCATGGTGATTTGGTGAATACCAAGGAATTTATTTCGGATGCGATTAATAAAGGTTTATGTTTTGATAACATGTTTATCAGTTCTCTGCTAAATAAACTATGCAAAGAAGGAAGGATAACTGAGGCACATGATTTGTTTGACTTCATTATAAGTATAGGTCAGCGGCCTGATGTTATTACATATTGTTCTTTGATGGACGGATACTGTTTAGTAGGAAGGATGGAGGAAGCAATGAGGTTATTTGACAATATGGGGTCAGCTGGCCTTGAACCAGATGTTGTTTCTTATGGTACGCTTATTAATGGCTACTGTAAAATTGGAAAGATCGATGATGGATTGAGTTTCTTCATGAAAATGTCACTGAAGGGAGTTAAGCCCACAACTTTTATATACAACATCATACTGGATGGATTATTTCAGGCTAGGAGAGCCGCAGCCGCAAAGGTAAAGTTTAATGAAATGATTGAAAATGGAGTACCAGTGGGAATCGATACATACAGTACAGTTCTTAAAGGACTTTGTAAAAATAATTGCATTGATGAAGCAATCACGCTGATTCAAAAACTACGTGCGATGAACTTGAAGCTTAATATCATAACTGTCAATGTTATGATTTCTGCATTGTTTAAAGCTAGGAGAATTGAAGAAGCCAAGGACTTGTTCTCAACTCTCTCAGCCAATGGGCCGATGCCTTCTGTTGTGACTTACAACATAATGATGACAAATTTCATAAAAGAAGGGCTGCTGGCAGAGGCTGATGATATCTTCACATCGATGGAGAAGACTGGCTGTGCTCCCAACTCTCGACTGCTAAATAATGTGGTCCTGGTGTTACTGAAGAAAGGTGAAATAGTCAGGGCTGTAAACTATCTTTCCAAAATCGATGAGCAAAAATTCTCACTTGAAGCCACAACCACTGAGCTGCTAATCTCTCGCTTCTCAAATGGGACATGCCAGAAACACAGGGAATTGATCCCTGCAAAGTTTCAGTTTCTTTTTGTAGCCGACCATACCTGACACTATATCTTCTCCATTTCTCCACTGAGCTGCTAATGTCTTGGGTAAATCTTTTGTGCTACTATATATCTTACTATTGGTGAAAGGTGCAAACTGTTAAGTTCTTTCAATAGTGGAAGTTGAATAAAAAATCCTCTTATTAAATGCAAGTAATTTAGTACAAGTTCTTTCCCGGTTTTAAGCGGCATTCTGCCAGAGGAAAATATGCGCGAGTTTTTGTCACTGCTACATGCATTCTTCCGCTTTCTCTTATGTCCTGATCTTTTTCAGTAAAAGTTATTTCCATTCCCCTGTTTTGATTGAGAGCTAATTATCTGTGGGTGGCGGTATTTTCTTCTAAAACTTTGGAACCGTGCAGCTTTTCCGCATGAAGTGAGCGAGTAAAATTAAGATTAAGGGAGGTGTCTGAATAAGTTTATTTTGTTGTTTCTTGTGATATTCAAGTTTCTTGCCAAACAATGTAGCCCATGTTGCATCTCTGAATATTTGTGATTCAACAGAATAGTATATTAGCATTAGAAAATTATTTCCTTAATTCCAGTGATTTGAAATATTTGCTAACTGTAGATTCAGTTACCTTTGATCAGAGTCTGGTAACAAAATCTTGAACATCCATTCTTCTTCTACATTTGAATGGATTGGTTGATCTAAGAACCGAAAGATGTTCACGTTTGTAGGTTCGTTGATGTTGGATTGGTATAAACATTAACTAAGGGATGGGATGCTATGTAATCACCAACATAATCTTCTCCACTATGCTCCAAAAATGCTCTTCTTATTACTCATCTGCCGATGAGGCGACCGCCATAGTCCATCGCTGTTCCCATCATCTCACGGACAGCCACCCACCAGCAAGAAATGAGGTGAGTCCACCTATCGATTTATTTTCCAATGTACCAAGAACCTACTGATGGTGCCTGGGCTGATTACAAATGCTGTTGTTATGATTAAGAATGATTGATGCCAGATCCAAGGTTGATTTATTCTTTGCCAATGTATGGAGAACTAGGGGATATGGTTATTACAGTTTTACAATATCATGGTCATATTAAACCGAGGTGACCTGCTTTACCATTGTATATGACTTATTTTTTTTTATCTCAATGGGCATTAAGCTCCGTGATTACTATTTTAGTTTTCAGTGTGGCTAAGAGGTAAGGTAGTTTTTTTCTTTTCATTTATTTGCAGTGCAGCAGTGATGGTTGCATGATGATACTTTTCTTGATGATAAGCTATTATTTTGTAGCAATGAAGATCGAAAGATCAAAAGGTTATCAGACAAATTTGCAAGCATTAGCTGAACTATTTTCATATTGCTGTTTGTTAATTATTTTCGGGTTCTAATTTCTTTATGCCTTGTGGGTTAGGGAGCTGGGTATGATATGATAGGGCTGCTCTTCTCTGTAATGGATGATTTCAAATGAAAAGCCACGGCCAATATTTAGGCACAGTATGATCAAGGGCTCGCCCGCCTACATCTCAAAAAGAAAAAAAAGGGCTCGTCCGCCTATAAATTAAAAAAAATGGAAGTGAAGGCTGTTGGAAGCTTTGGCTTACCGTTTCAGACTCTGGCTCACCTTTGGCTGTGGTATTTTTCCTTTTTGTGGTTCTGCACCCTGACAAATTGAGTAAGGTACTTATTGTCTGGATTTGGAGTTACGATGATGATGCATGATAGCAAAACTTTTTTTTTGTGTCCATTCTTTCTAACATATCAGCATCTGTATACAGGTAAACAATTGTTTCTATATAGTTGTGCAGATTGGCTAACATATTCGCTGGTGACTTTGCTACAAGCCTCAGTTCTTGTTTTGTGGTGACCTGCATGGTTGCATCTTGCCTTTTCCTTTGGTCATTCTTGCTGCGTGTGCTCCTGAATGGGTTGTTCAAAGTGTGCAATATTATATCTACATAAAGGATCATTTTAGTGCAGCATCCTTGACAATAAGGTTGATACTTCATACTTGTCACATATTAACACTGGATGTAAATAGCTCTGTCCAGACGCATCAGTGGTATTGGAACAAAAAAATCATGCCAAGGAAAAAGAACAAAATATAGGGGCATGTATCTTGTAGTTAAATGAGATAAAAACATTCCCATTTGTGTGGTTAAATGAGCTAAAAACATTTCCATTAAAAATGGTACTATCATAGTTCACCTTAATGCACCTTTCGTCATGTTCGAAATACCACCTGGCATATGTTGTGCTTGCATAAAATTGCAGATGATTTGTTTGCTTGTGTTGATTCAGTGTATTCTTACTAGCATGGGATTTCTAGGACCAGATAATGTTGATGGTGCCCTTAGGATGTTTTTCCTTTCTCTTCTGGGAGGGATAACTTCAATACTATGCTTGCAGGCAGCCTACAGTGTCATGCGCATCAGTGGGTATTGAGGAGGCTTTATATAACTACCATGTAAGAGAATAGGCTGAAAGGATATAAAGGTGCGTTGTTCGCAAATGACCTTCCTTCGTGTAAATATTGGCTTATTGTTTAAGCTTACAACTACATTATAATGGCGTCAAAGATTGTTTGGTGGGAAATTATTAGACTTGTGTTTATGCATGGTGATATATCGTGTGGGTAATTGGTTCTGCATATGATGCAGGCTACTCATGTTCAATTAATCAATGAAGAACTGGAAATATAACCGAGTAAAAAATTATAGCTCATTTCAATAATAAGATGGTTAACTGAGGGAGGGGGTAAGCACCATACAGTCATGCATGTTACCATGTTTACACTATGTTCCGGAAAATGTTCAAGCAAACAGTAAAGAGTTCCGGATGCTGACTGCTCCATAGCTCAAAACGTTTTGGTGTATTGCTGCTCTATTCAGTTTATCATGTTTTATTGTGCCACCAACCATCCTAGGAGCGAACTGTTAGTGTCCCAGATTTGGAGATGCGCCTGATCGTTGAAATCTGACACATTTTTATGTATGTATGTTTTGATTGCGCATAAGAATTTCCAGGTACTTACTCATTAGTAATCACCATAGTACCCCCTCTGGTAAAAAATCCATGATGTTCCACCGAGGTTTGCTCTATCTGCAGGAAAACTTGGGTGGAATATCATTGGTAGAAATGTTTGCTTCGTTTGATACTTCCAATTTCATAGTCGAAGAGTTCCACCTTTCTAGCTAATTGTCACTAAAAGAGTAAATTAATTCCCACCTTGGTGGTTAGAATCGTAGTGGCAAGGCTTTGTTTCCAGATGGCACTAGATGGAAAAGTGCACACTATAAAAGAGGTACCAGATGAATATTCTATTGTGCTATTGTGAATAGAAAATACTTATGGTGCCTGGGCTGATTACAAATGCTGTTGTTATGATTAAGAATGACTGATGCCAGATCTAAGCTTGATTTATTCTTTGCCAATGTATGGAGAACTAGGGGATATGGTTATTACCGTTTCTTACAAAGGCAATTTTTGATAGTCTTCGAATAGTTGTGGTAGTTAGTTAGTATCAATAATTTGTTTTGCACCGCAGGTAAATAGCTTGAGGTTCCCACATCATGGTGGTGGTCTCGATTGCATGGGAACGGTAGTCTGATCGGTGGGCTAGAGGTGTGACGCTTGATGATGCTTGATGCCAACTCATGTGAAGATGATCCAGACGTTATATGGGGCTACTGCCCAAGGGAAGTCTGGGAGAGGTTGAGGCGAGGTGTTGAGGTCCTCTGTACCAGGCCAGAGCTGAAAGGGAGATCAAGCATGGTTTTAGGACACATTCGCCAAACTTGTTGAGCTGCTCATGAATGTTCCTGTTTTCTTGTCAACTCTCTAAATTACTCATGTATTCACATGACATTTTTATTTTCTCATTCGTTTAAAGTAGTCGTGGTCCATGTGTCTCAATGACTGGAGCCTATGTTAGTTTTGATATTAGACCATACGGTGGATGTTAGTTGTATGCTATGTATTATTCTCCTGCCTTGTTTTCTAAATACTCAAAAGTGTGTTATCATCACAGAGTGACAAATAGAAATTGTTCTTTGCTGGTCTTTATGTGATACTTCAGGTTATCGCGATACGTTAGAGCATGTAAAAGTTCATCTGACATGTATTGTTCTTGAAGATAACCGACTCCAGCTCTCACCCCGCCCGGGTTTGACTCCTAGGAGTCGCGCTCAGGTGTCTCACCGGGGATTTTCCTCAAAAGAAAATCCTCTCGCCCTTTCCCACTTAAAGCATAGGTAAAGATCCGAAACGATCTCACATTGGTGACACGTGGCCCCCGTGTAAGGGTGGGGAGGGGGATTCGGAGATTTTCTAGGCCTGCGTGAGGTCTTCTTCTCAATGGTATTTCTAGAGGTTGTTTGCCCTCCGTAGGTCTTTTTTTTTTTATGTATTGTTCTTGAAAATAGACATTTTGCAAGCGGTTTTATGAATTATTCAACTCTCGTAGTAACAGACGGACACTCATCTAGTACATACGAGTTTGCTGCATCTTAAGCTTGGGGGATGCTTTTGTTCATCCCCATGATATATATGCTGTACATGTGCATGGACAAATTAATTAGGTGGCCGAAAAGGAAATAAACTTCACGCATAGAAGACCGAAGTAATCTAGATGTCAGCGAGAAACGAGGTCATGGCTGTGTGCGCTTCATCATTCACGCCCGCAAGCAAGCTATTCTGTTTTCAGTTCGTAGTTTTCTTTCCTTCTCAACCTTAATCACCCTGCTTGAAATCAAGCTGCATGTCTATTTTCTTGCAGTTCGATTTTAGACCCCGTTAAATCTATTGTTACATAATCCATGCAAGTGTGGTTGGGCCATAATTAATCCATCACATGTAAGCCACCTGCCTGACAAAGACTGTACTATTCTGACCTAATAAAGCTCAACCTTTCCTCGCAAAAAAATATCCATTGTTACATAAGCTGGTTCCTCAAATGAAAGCCTGCTGGCCGTTAATCTAAGGATACCGCTCAGTTTTTTTTTTAAAAAAATGTTAACGTATATCTTCTGACTTCACGGAAACAACCATGATGCTATCGCATTCATGTAGGCATTCATTTGAAGGAATGTGTTTACAATCTAGTAGTCTACCATATTGTCACTATACAAAGCTGCTGGAGACTAAGCTCATTTAGGCTCATTCTCTCTTGGCTGGTCCGGGATATCACACCAGTTTGTTACTACATAACTGTGGAGACTAGGATATCACATAGTTTGTCACTACATAATTGTTGGAGACTGATGAATACAACGCTCGCTGCAGCTTTGTAATATCTGAACAACAGACGCAACATTCTGGAAGAACTTGCAGGGGCGCAGAAACTAATCTCATCTGAGTATCTTGCATCTTAAGAAGTTGTTTAATTTTATTTAATTTCTAGTTTCTTCACCAGATCACATCTGTTATAGTACTGTAATAACGGCGACCCTTAAGTCTGTGGACGATGACAATACTAGTATCATTGAAACGCTACAGTATTTCGGCCGGCAAACAAACACACCGCATATTCCACCTAGCTATTTCCCCGATCGAGGTGAAGAAATGCTGGAGGGTCGTCGATTTGATGTAAGTGGATAATGTGGACAAGGGATTTAGCAGATTGATGGTGAGATATGGCTCGCAGACATAACATTGTTTTTATCTGTTGGACCCAAATCCATGCACCAAATTGCATCAAAACAATTGACGGGCCCCACTACATTGCAACTAGTATAGAGTACAGACCAATGGATCAACATCTGACGGACGCGAACACAAAACATCAAGCCAATTTCAGGCGACTGACGCCGAGCAGCACAACGGCGAAGGAATGAAAAAACATCCTCGTTTCAGTTTTCCCACCGCCGGCGCGGACGGCCGCCGCACTGCCTTCTTCTTCCCGTGACTCCCATGCAAGCCAGCACCACGATCCCCGTCCACCGCATTGTTGCCTTCCTTCCTGTCGCCGCAGCCATGCCGTCCCGCCACCGCCTCTTCTCCATCGGCGCCACCACCGCCGCCGCCACCTCCATCGCCTCCACGGCCGCGAAGCCTCGCGCTCCCCACGTCGTTCTCTCTGCCGCCACGGAGCTCGTGCACTCTGGACGGCTGCGCCCGGATGACGCACACCACATGTTCGACGAAATGCTGCGTCAACCCGCCCCCATCCCAGCGCGTGCGCTGAACGGCCTTCTCCATGCGCTCGCCCGCGCGCCGCCCTCCACCGCCTGCAGCGACGCCCCCGCCCTCGCCATCACGCTCTTCGGTCGCTTGGTCCGAAGCGCCAGGCCATGTGTGCAGCCGCTGAATGTCCACACATACGGCACCATCCTCGTCTGCTGCTGCAGAGCACGCCGCCTGGACCTGCCGCTTGCCATTTTTGGCACTGACTAAGCTATGGACTTGCTGCTCCACAAGATGCCCAAAATGGGCTGTGTGCCTGATGTCATTTCGTACTCGATACTTCTGAAGGCTTTATGTGATGATGGCAGAAGCAAGCAAGCTCTAGAGCTACTTCGGATCATGGCTAGAGAAGGTGGTTGCTCCTCACCTAATGTGGTGTCATACAGCACGATTATTGATGGCTTCTTTAAGGAAGGTGAAGTAGCTAAAGCATGTGATCTCTTCCATGAAATGATGCAGCAGGGAATTCAACCTAATGTGATAACATACAATTCCATTATCGATGCATTATGCAAGGTCAGAGCAATGGTCAAAGCAGAAGAATTCCTTCGGCAAATGGTTGGTAAAGGTGTTTTGCCAGATTCCACGACATTTAATAGCCTGATCCATGGATATTGCACCCTGGGAGAGTGGAGGGATGCGTTTAGAATATTCAAAGAGATGACAAAGCATGGTGTTCTACCAAGTGCTGCCACATGGAATGTTTTAATGGATTACTTTTGCCAGCATGGAAGAATCAATGAAGCTAGAGATATTTTTGACTCCATGGCCATGAAAGGTCAAAAATCTGGTATCGTTTCCTATGCTATTATGCTTAAGGGGTATGCCATGGAAGGATTGTTCGCTAATATGACTGATCTCTTCAATCTGATGCTACAAAACAACATTGTACCTAATCACTATATTTTCAACATAATGATCAAGGCATATGGCGACTGCGGGCTGATGGATGAGGCTATGCTTTTGTTTGTAGAAATGAGGAAACATGGACTGATGCCTAATGAAGTAAACTATGGGACATTAATTGATGCACTTTGCAAACTTGGTAGATTGGATGATGCAAAGGAGATGTTCAAACAGATGGTTGAGCTGGGGGTTTCATCTGACATAGCTATTCACAGGTGCCTAGTTCAGAGTTTTTGTATTCATGGTGATTTGGTGAATACCAAGGAATTTATTTCGGATGCGATTAATAAAGGTTTATGTTTTGACAACATGTTTATCAATTCTCTGCTAAATAAACTATGCAAAGAAGGAAGGATAACTGAGGCACATGATTTGTTTGACTTCATTATAAGTACAGGTCAGCGGCCTGATGTTATTACATATTGTTCTTTGATGGACGGATACTGTTTAGTAGGGAGGATGGAGGAAGCAATGAGAGTATTTGATAATATGGGGTCAGCTGGCCTTGAACCAGATGTTGTTTCTTATGGTACGCTTATTAATGGCTACTGTAAAATTGGAAAGATCGACGATGGATTGAATTTATTCATTGAAATGTCACTAAAGGGGGTTAAGCCCACAACTTTTCTATACAACATCATACTGGATGGATTATTTCAGGCTAGGAGAGCCATAGCTGCAAAGGTAAAGTTTAATGAAATGATCGAAAATGGAGTACCAGTGGGAATCGATACATACAGTACAGTTCTTAAAGGACTTTGTAAAAATAATTGCACTGACGAAGCAATCACGCTTATTCAAAAGCTACGCGCAATGAACCTGAAGCTTGATATCATAACTGTCACTCTTATGATTTCTGCAATGTTTAAAGCTAGGAGAATTGAAGAAGCCAAGGACTTGTTTGCAGAGCTCTCAACAAATGGGCTGGTGCCTTCTGTTGTGACTTACAACATAATGATGACAAATTTCATAAAAGAAGGGCTGCTGGCAGAGGCTGATGATATCTTCATATCAATGGAGAAGACTGGCCGTGCTCCAAACTCTCGACTGCTAAATAATGTGGTCCGGGTGTTACTAGAGAAAGGTGAAATAGTCAGTGCTATAAGTTATCTTTCCAAAATTGATGAGCAAAAATTCTCACTTGAAGCCTCAACCACTGAGCTGCTAATCTCTCACTTCTCAAAGGGGACATGCCAGAAACACAGGGAGTTGATCCCTGCAAAGTTTCAGTTTCTTTTCGAAGCCAACCATACCTGACACTATATCTTGTCCGTTTCTCCACTGAACTGCTAATGTCTTGGGTAAATCTTTTGTGCTATGATTTATTTTATTGTTGGTGAAAGGTGCAAGCTGTTAAGTTCTTTCAATGGTGGAAACTGTAAAGGTTTTTGTTTTGATAATAGTTCCTCAATTCAGTACTAAACAGACTATGCAAAGAAAGAAGGATAACTGAGGCACAGGATTTGTTTGACTTCATTGTAATTATCGGTCAGCGGCCTGATGCTATTTCATATAATTCTTTGATGGATGGATATTGTTTAGTAGGCAAGATGGAGGAAGCAATGAGAGTATTTGATAATATGGAATCTGCTGGCCTTGAACCTAATGATGTTGCTTATGGCACGCTTATTAATGGCTACTGTAAAATTGGAAAGATCGATGACGGATTGAGTTTATTCATGAAAATGTCACTGAAGAGAGTTAAGCCCACAACTTTTATATACAACATCATACTGGATGGATTATTCCAGGCTAGGAGAGTCGTAGCTGCAAAGGTAAAGTTTAATGAAATGATTGAAAATGAGGAGAATTCAGGAGGCAGAGGTCGAGGAGGCTTTGAAGAGGATGAAGGGAGGCAAAGCGATGGTGCCTGATGGCATCCCCATCGAGGTGTGGAGATACCTTGGTGCCATGGCATCCCCATCGAGGTGTGGAGATACCTTGGTGCTAGAGCGATAGCATGGCTAACTAAGCTTTTTAATCTCATTTTTCGGTCCAACAAGATGCCTGAAGAATGGAGGAGTACCTTAGTGCCGATCTTAAAAAACAAAGGGGATGTTCAAAGTTGCACTAACTATCATGGGATTAAGCTGATGAGCCATACTATAAAGCTCTGGGAGAGGGTTATTGAGCATCGCCTAAGAAGAGTGACAAGTGTGACCAAAAACTAGTTTGGGTTCATGCCTGGAAGGTCGACCATGGAGGTGACCTTTCTAATACGCCAGTTGATGGAGAGATACAGGGAGCAGAAGAAGGACTTGCACATGGTCTTTATTGACCTTGAGAAGGCGTATGACAAAGTGCCAAAAAGTGTCATGTGGTGGGCCTTGAAGAAGCACAAAGTCCCAACTAAGTACATTACCCTCATCAAAGATATGTACAAGAATGCGACGACGTGTGTTCAAACTTGTGATGGCGACATCAGTGACTTTCCAATTACAATAGGACTACATCAAGGGTCAGCATTGAGTCCTTATCTGTTTGCTTTGGTGATGGATGAAGTCACAAAGAACATACAGGGTGATATCCCTTGGTGCATGCTCTTTGCTGACGATGTGGTGCTAGTTGATGATAGTAGGACAGAGGTTAATACGAAGCTAGAGCTGTGGAGGCACATGTTAGAGTCGAAAGGGGTTCAGACTTAGTAGGACCAAGACCAAGTACATGAGGTGTGAGTTTAGCGCGACTAGGCATGATGAGGGAGATGTTAGCCTCGATGGGCAAGTGGTGGCCAAGAAGAATACTTTTCGTTACCTAGAGTCAATGCTACAGAAGGACGGAGACATCGATGAAGATGTTAGGCATAGAATTTCAGCCGGTTGGTTGAAATGGCGTCAAGCTTCAG
>LAPY01000478.1:140840-152657 GCA_000970635.1 Eragrostis tef | reverse complement strand
CTCTCCCCCCCCCCCCCCCCCCCCCTCTCCCTTTTTTGTATCGATGTCCCCTTGAAAAATTCATGTCACAAGCATGAGGATAATCTAGGTTTCCCGTTTTTGCCTGAACAAGTCTTGGCTTTGTAATATAACATGACAGCTTCTCTTTTTGGGACAACAACCTACGGACTAGAAGGCATGGAGATGTACTTTCATTTAAGGTGAAATCAATATTTATCCCTTATTGGAGTTCTGAATTTCTACTATTGTACATGATGCTAGTGATATCCAGTCATAGTTAAAACAGTCTGTTCATAATTATGAGATGTGATGCACTGTAGTTTCATATTGTCAGTGTAAATTTACTGCGTTGAAGGTTCATGATTATGGTCCCTGTCTTTATAAAGTTAAAGAAAGATGGCTCTTGTGTAAATGCCAGCATTTTAAAAGGACAGCAAGACTTGGGATGAAAACCAATTTGCCTCCATAGTAATCTTAGGTTATTTGAGCAGCCACTGCTCCCACCTCTAATGCTTTCCCCCCTTATCTATTGTGCAGTATTTTTATGTGCGTTTCGGCATGCAAATGGGGTACATAATTGCACTCTCCATAGCAGACATGACCAATTAGTACGTCGTAAATGATATGCTCTGAGAATTTATAGCTCGTCAATTCTACCTAAGTTAGCAGTATGCAAACTACCAAGGTAAAGGAATGACAAGGAAGCAAATCATGCCCAAATCCCTTGACAAGTGGTCATTAAAAGTTGTGCTGCTGGGTCAACACAAATCTAAATCTTGGCGGAAACTCTCGTTTCACCGGCCGTTCGTCAGTGGCAAGCCCGAGGTGT
This sequence comes from Eragrostis tef, assembly GCA_000970635.1. Lineage (NCBI taxonomy): Eukaryota > Viridiplantae > Streptophyta > Magnoliopsida > Poales > Poaceae > Eragrostis > Eragrostis tef. Next base: position 151,828 of record LAPY01000478.1, on the reverse strand, counting down.
CTGTTATCTGTTTGGGACTTCCCATTACTGAAACATGAACAGTCCCCAGCCTTATGCATGGGTTATCAGAGTTGGACCATGTTGTTAGCCAACCATAATCGAGTTTTCTGCACTACATAGACTTATATGATGTTAAATTCAGAGTAGTACTGCAAATGTGCTACTCCCAATTGGATGGAATGATGCAGGGAGCTTCCTAAAGTTCTCAAGGCGAGAAGTAACTGTTATACCAGGACGAATCATTGCCATTCTGTATGGGCAACAATACATGAGAAACTTACAACACAGTGCATTCTAGGGCGCGGTGCTGGAACTATGGACGTATTAGATAGCTCCGCAATTTGGAGGAGACTGTCAAGGAAAGACGTGCACTAATTTTCTCTGGTTGTGGACTAGCAGTCATCATGGTTATCAATGTACGTACAAGAATACTACCTGGCGTTGAAACACAATATGTTAATTTGAGATCAGATTGTAGTCCTATCTTTTTGAAAAGGTAAACTAAACAACCATCCAAATATGTATTTCGTAGAGGAAAGGAATTCTTTACACTTACGCATTCATGGAGGTTATTGAAGAATTGTTTTGCAGCACCGTGACTTGTGGTCAACCTCTATCTCAGTTCATAGGAGATGCTCAGTTTTTGATTTTTGGAGTTCTTACATTTGTTTTCTTTTCTTTTTCGAAATGCGATTTTACCCAGCTCCACCTAGAAGGACGGTGGTTCACAAATCACAAGTCTTCGCAGATTACAGCAAAAGATTGAGCTAGTAAAGGAGTCAACACCCACATTCTACTGCCAGATCTCTAGGAATAGCAGAATGGGGGTCATGAGAAAACCGTGGTGCCACTTATGCAACTACGACCTCGAACTGTATAAACTGCAGAGCTGCAACTAGATTTTTTTTTTTTGACGAAACACAACTAGATGCTCTGACAATAAGAGCAGAACGAACAGGTATCAAAAGGCTAAGGACTGAAACTAGATCACACTTGCAAGACTTAAAGCACTTTCCTCCTGTTCAACATCCTCATCAGTGTTCGCCGTGCCGCCTTCTTTCTGGACTATGCGCCGAATGATGCAACGTCCTTTTCTCCTCCCTTCGTCCCTAAATATAAGGCCCGTTGACTTTCAAACATCACGTTTGACCATTCGTCTTATTCAAAACATTAGATATATAAAAATAAAAATGTCATATTTAAAATATATCTACTGATGAAACAAATCATAACAAAATAAATATTATTTTCTTAAATTTTTCAAATAAGACGAATGGTCCTTATACTTAGGGACAGAGGAAGTATTAAAGATGCCTGCATATCATGGTCTCCGCACTGGCCTCTAGTACTTCTCCCTTCTCCGCCAAATATAAACCTGCCAAATAAAATAGAAAGGGACAAGGAACATTTGCCAAAACGGTTCTGTTTTGGATGTCAATTGCAAAATTGGTTTTTTTTCTAGACTTTGCAAAAACAGTCTTGTTTTTGGGATATGAAGCTACCGTCATGTCTTCTTTTGGATTCCGTTCACTAGAGGCTACTTTCGGAATTAAAAAATAAAAAAATCTTTGAAAAAATAAGAAAAGACCGGATTGCCCAAACTTCAGAAAGTTTGAGCGCTAAACAAAAATTATAACTAGCTTCGCAAAAAAAATTATAACTAGTACTATATATGTTCAGAATTGCAGTGGGACGGCATGACAGCACGCCCAGCTGTTACTGTCATGGTCATGGTCGTTACGATGGACAGCTAGAGATCAGAGATCGAAACAGTGCACCATTTGCAACCGTATGGTAGTACTAGAGAGAAGAAGTAGAGGAAAACGATGGTGTCTGTTTGTTCGCTTTTGCTTGCTGAAGGCCTTGGAAACTCGATGTAGCCGATCGAGCATCTTTATATATAAGGTGACATGGAAAGGTGGAATGTAAAAATGCACAGACCCACATTTGAGTCAGAGAAAACACAGGTGCAAGTAGCAGGCAACGAGTATTATTTGATACCTAATCGCAGCCATTCTTAATGCTTGCATTCAAACTTCAGAAAGTTTGAGCGCTAAACAAAAATTATAACTAGCTTCGCAAAAAAAATTATAACTAGTACTATATATGTTCAGAATTGCAGTGGGACGGCATGACAGCACGCCCAGCTGTTACTGTCATGGTCATGGTCGTTACGATGGACAGCTAGAGATCAGAGATCGAAACAGTGCACCATTTGCAACCGTATGGTAGTACTAGAGAGAAGAAGTAGAGGAAAACGATGGTGTCTGTTTGTTCGCTTTTGCTTGCTGAAGGCCTTGGAAACTCGATGTAGCCGATCGAGCATCTTTATATATAAGATGACATGGAAAGGTGGAATGTAAAAATGCACAGACCCACATGTGAGTTAGAGAAAACACAGGTGCAAGTAGCAGGCAACGAGTACTTGATACCTAATCGCAACCATTCTTAATGCTTGCATTCAAACTTCAGAAAGTTTGAGCGCTAAACAAAAAATTATAACTAGTAATATATATGTTCAGAAGTGCAGTGGTCATGAACATGGTAAAGTAGATTTGTCCTTGAAGCTGTTTCCATGCAACTTAATATAATTTCAATATATTTTAGTGACAGATGCTTAGAAACAGTGGGTAACGAAGATTGGGGATTGGTTTTCCGTTCTTGCCTTTTCCTCTCTTTTAGCTCGGTTTCGCCATGTGCGAAGTGTTTGGTTAGTCTTTGTTTTCTTCTCTTTTTGCGAAACAAACGTGCATGGCTTTTATAATGTCTTGGAGCGACCGATAATCCAGCTTACCCCATACGCTGTGATGCCTTTTTGTGCTGCGTGCACCTTTGCTTTGGATCTTGCAGAAATACAATTAATGTGTGGTTTATGGACTTGTCGCCGACCAATTCCTGCATGTGTTCTTCATTTGTGTTGCTCTCAGTAATTCGCGTCAGCAGTGGTGAGCTGCCAACAACGAAGAGCGTTTTTTTTCTTCACCTTACAGGATTTGTAAGGCCTAGCCAGAGTAGTGTTTATATCCGGGATTGATATAAATAGATATAAGTCGTTCGATTTTAGGAGAACCTTGGTATCTAAGTTAAACCCTGGTGCTTTCTTGTTACAACTAAGAGAAGATGGACATACATCCCTGTACTCCTTCCATACCCAGTTAAGAAGGCGTTCTATCAAACTTTTCAGTTTCGATTTAGTGGGCATCCTCCTCTCAGCATGCAGAATTCTTCCAACTTTGCCCCTCACGCCCGCATGTTCCCTAGGCACACCCGCAGGAATCGAAACGGCCACATGTCAATTAAAACTCCACACGCAGTCAATTAAAATGCCGCACGCGGGTCGAACTCGCGACCTCCAGTCTCGAGACAAGTGCAGGCAACAACTCGGGCAGAGGAAATTTAGTGAGTGAAGTGGACCTGGGAGTATATTTATTAAGGGCATACAGGAAAACTTATCTCTTGATTAAATGCTTCTTGGTATTGAGAAACATGTCCTAAACGCCCTCTAAACTGGGTATGGAGGGAGTATGGTTGCGCCTTTACGCGTGTGGGTGGTCAATGACGATGACAATCCAGTGGTTAACCCCAATGCACAATTGAGAAATCATATGCTTAGCTAGGTGATAAGTTCCTCACTGGACCACTTTTGACTTTGCAAAACGATAGCAGCCTCTCCAGCTTCGCGCGGATAAGATATACCATCGTGAACTGATTAGAGCATTGACCTTTGAATAATGTTTGGGGCATTTGCAAATCAAACATCGGTTTTAACTCCAATTGTGTTTTCATCATTGGTTTTCAGATTTTGCGATTTTGCCATCAGTTATCAAAAAACGATGGTGATCTTGCAAAATAGTTTTGTAATTTTACCATCAATTTTTAATAAATCAATAGTGATCTTGCAAAATCTGAAAGCAATCAATGGTGATCTTGTAAAATCTAAGCAATCAACGGTGATCTTGCAAAATCTAAAAATCAATGGTGAAAACACAGTTAGAGTAGTTAAAACGCTATTGTCCCGTAATGTTTCCGGCAGGTTCCAACATCTTACCGGCCTGAAACTGAGTCACCTCGAGGTGAACTCTGCTTTCAAATTGACCTGGTAGATTCATGATGCATGTCGCAGGACGAAGAAAGAGTCAGTACTGAGGCTGTATCAGCATGGGTATGAATCTTGACACGACTCTGCGTTGATCCTTGACGCTTCACTTGGAGCTATCGATTTGAGGTATTGATCTGATTTGAGGTATCGATGGCAGAAATTGATCTGATTTAGTTGGAGTTTGGCAAGGTAAGGCTTGTGGAGGAGACCAAATCTCGATTCCGTTGAAGCCACTTTCCGTCAGCAGTGGTTGAATTGTGAAGAAAATTGATGTGCTGCTATGCGCCATGAAGAGAGAGAAAGGGGATCGGGAGAACTCAAGCTCCAGGAAGAAGATGACCGTGTGCCTTTGTGGGGCCTACTGTAAATTATATTAAAGAAAAAATGATAATGATGGGTCCCACGAAGAGCCCCTTGAGGATTGTTTTCGCCTCATCTACGTGGAGCTGAACTTTTGGCTATCATAATTATTTACAGAATAATCAAAACTAATTATATTCGAGCACAAACTTATTTAAATATCATATTTTTCAGTTTCATATTGATATTACTGAAAGCAAGACCAGATATGCAATTCGTTGACAAAAACAAGACCAATTTTGCAAAGGGTAGATTTCTCTTTTTGCAAGCCATTTGACACTGTTATGTGCTATTAACGGAATAGGACCTCTTTCTAGCTTCATATTCAAAAAATAGGATCGTTTTTGCAAAGTCTTAAAAAGGAGACTAATTTTGCAATTGGCATCCAAAACAGAACCGTTTTTGCAAATGCCCCAAAGGCAAACATATAGAAAATAATGTCACAAGGTGCAAGCAGTATACACTTTCTCTCCTCCTGGCACTTTTATCCACTGCCAATATTATGCTATACTGTTAGGTCTGGATTGAACCCTAAAACAGTATGCAATGATTCACCTTATCACTTCCGCAACACAACATGGCTCCCCTAAATCTCAGCTATTTTTAAAATATACTAGAGATATAATAAATTCAATGTACACTGCATCTCACCCTTTCTCAAGTGGAGAGGGAAATGAATCATCAGTCAATAGTATATAAAAGATGATTCAATAGGCAGACCTAATACGCTGCAACTGCAGACGGATGGCTAAACATGACGACGCAAACACAAAACATCAGGCAACAGACGCCGACCGTAAAGGGGATGAAATAAAAAAAAACACCCTTGTTTCGCAACATCCAGCGACTCGCCGGCGCGGATGGCCGCCGGCCGCACAGCCTTCCTTCCTGCAGCCATGCTATCCCGCCACCGCCTCTCCTCCATCTGCGCCACCACCGCCGCCACCATTTCCATCGCCTCCACGACCGCGAAGCCTCGCGCTCCCCACGTCGTTCTCGCCGCTGCCATGGATCTTGTACGCTCTGGAAGGCTGCGCCCGGATGACGCACACCACATGTTCGATGAAATGCTGCGTCAACCTGCCCCCATTCCAGCGCGCGCTGAACGGCTGTTGGAGACTACACCGAAGCCTTTCCTGACCCGCGCGAAGGTTGACAACAACCAACGAAGGAGGAGTAAAAACGCAGATGGCGCAGGAACAATGAGCAGCTCAAAGTAACCATGTCAAAGAGCCGTGTCAAACCGGCTAATGGCATGCATATAAATATGATCATTCTCCCCCCTATAAATATAGTGGGAGATGGTCTTGTAAGAACATCTGTTTTTCGGGCCACCATCCAAAGACAAGCATTTGAATCGCGCTCAACTCTTTCCGAACACTCAACTTCTTCGCCCAGCATCGTGGGCAAAGGAGGGCTTCGCGTAACTAATACTGCAGGGAACCTCAACGTGAACACCTTCGTCCGGGACTTCAAGACCAAGAGGTGGGCTTCGCACACGTCGACCAACGACTCCGATCACAATGGAGGGCTTCGCGAGGCGACACAGAAGCTTTTACGACCTTCGAACACCTTCGCACGAACAACGACTTCATCAACTTTTCGTTGGAGGGCTTCGACATCGCGTCTAAAACCTTCGATCCCCCGACAACGGCTTTCTCCATGCGCTCGCTCTTCGGTCGCTTGCCTCGAAGCGCCAGGCCATGTGTGCAGCCGCTGAATGTCCACACATACGGCACCATCCTCGTCTGCTGCTGCAGAGCACGCCGCCTGGACCTGCCGCTTGCCATTTTTGGCCGACTCCTCAGGAAAGGCCTGGGCATCAATGTCATCACCTTCAACAGCTTCCTCAAAGGCCTCTGCACCACAAAGCGCACTGACGAAGCTATGGACTTGCTTCTCCACAAGATGCCCAAAATGGGTTGTGTGTCTGATGTCATTTCGTACTCGATACTTCTGAAGGCTTTATGTGATGATGGAAGAAGCCAGCAAGCCCTAGAGCTAATCCGGACGATGGCTAAAGAAGGAGGTGGCTCCTCACCCAATGTGGTAGCTTACAACACAGTTATTCATGGCTTCTTTAAGGAGCGTGAAGTAGCTAAAGCATGTGATCTCTTCCATGAGATGATGCAGCAGGGAACTCAACCTGATGTGATAACTTACAGCTCCGTTATCGATGCATTATGCAAGGTCAGAGCAATGGTCAAAGCAGAAGAATTCCTTCGGCAAATGGTTGGTAAAGGTGTTTTGCCAGATTCCACGACATTTAATAGCCTGATCCATGGATATTGCACCCTGGGACAGTGGAGGGATGCAAATAGGGTATTTAAAGATATGACAAAGCGTGGTGTTCAACCAGATGCTTGCACTTGGAATGTGTTCATGGATTCCCTTTGCAGGCATGGAAGAATCAAAGAAGCTAGAGATATTTTTGACTCCATAGCTATGAAAGGTCAAAAACCAAGTCTTCTCACTTACTATGCTACTATGCTTCATGGATATGCCAGGGAAGGATTCTTTTCTGATATGATTGATCTGTTCAATTTGATGGTACAAAACAGCATTGTACCGAATCATCATATTTTCAATATATATTGATCAAGGCAAATGTCGACAATGGGATGATGGATGAGGCTATGCTTATGTTTGAAGAAATGTGGAACCTAGGACTAATTCCTAATGAAGTGAACTATAGAACAGTAATTGATGCACTTTGCAAACATGGTGATTTAATGAAAGCCATGGAATTGACTTTGGATGTGATTGATAAAGGTTTTTGTTTTGATAATAAGTTCCTCAGTTCAATAATAAATATACTATGCAAAGAAGGAAGGATAACAGAGGGAACTTCATTATAAGCATAGGTTAGCTGCCTAATGTTATTACATATACTTCTTTGATGGATGGATATTGTTTAGTAGGCAAGATGGATGAAGCAATGAGAGTATTTGATAATATGGAATCAGCTGGCCTTGAACCTAATGGTGTTACTTATAGTACGCTTATTAATGGCTATTGTAAAATTGGAAAGATCGATGATGGATTGAGTTTCTTCATGAAAATGTCACTGAAGGGAGTTAAGCCCACAACTTTTATATACAACATCATACTGGATGGATTATTTCAGGCTAGGAGAGCCGTAGCCGCTAAGGTAAAGTTCAATGAAATGATGGAAAATGGATTACCAGTGGGAATTGACACATACAGTATAGTTCTTACTGGATTTTGTAAAAATAATTGCATTGATGAAGCAATCACGCTGATTCAAAAGCTACGATGCGATGAACCTGAAGCTTGATATAATAACTGTCACTATTATGATTTCTGCATTGTTTAAAGCTAGGAAAATTGAAGAAGCCAAAGAGTTGTTTTCAACTCTCTCAGCTAATGGGCCGGTGCCTTCTGTTGTGACTTACAACATAATGATGACAAATTTCATAAAAGAAGGGCTGCTGGCAGAGGCCGATGATATATTCACATGGATGGGGAAGACTGGCTGTGTTCCCAACTCTCGACTGCTAAATAATGTGGTACGGGTGTTACTAAAGAAAGGTGAAATAGTCAGGGCTGTAAACTATCTTTCCAAAATTGATGAGAAAAAATTCTCACTTGAAGCCTCAACCACTGAGATGCTAATCTCTCGCTTCTCAAAGGGGACATGCCAGAAACACAGGGAGCTGATCCCTGCAAAGATTCAGTTTCTTTTGAAGCCAACCATACCTGACACTATATCTTGGGTAAATCTTTTGTGCTATGATATATTTTATTATTGGTGAAAGGTGCAATTGTTATGTTCTTTCAACTTTTTGTGGACGTTGAATAACAAATCTTTCTATTTCAACCTTTGATCAGATATTGGTAGCAAAATCATGCACATCCATTCTTCTACATTCGAATGGATCAGAGTCTTTGATCAGTTGTTTACATTTGTAGGTTTGTTGACAGTCCTTTTTTTTCATTAATGTTGGATTGGTATTCACATTAACCAAGTTTTTTTAAAATATCATGCTCATATTAAACTGAGGTGGCCTGCTTTACCTTTGTATATGAGTTCTATTTTGATAATCTCAATGGACATTATGCTCCGTGATTACATTTCTCAGTTTTCATAGATAAGGTAAATCATACTACATGTTGTACATAGAATATGGCTAAGTGGTATATTTGCAGTGTAGCAGTGATGGATGCATGATAGCACTTTTCTTGCTGATAAGCTATTATTTTGTAGCAATGAAGTCGAAAGATCAAAAGGTCATCACACAAATTTGCAAGCGTTAGGTGAAATATTTTCTGTTCACATTGCTGTTTGTTCATTATTTTCGGGTTCTAATTTCTTTGTGGGTTAGGGGAGCTGGGTACGCTATAATGGGGCTGCTCTGCTCTGTAATGGATAAATTTCCAATATCTGGGCATAGTATGATCAATTCATTAGGCCTCACCTTTGGCTGTGGTATTTTTCCTTTTGCAGTTCTGCACTCTGACAGATTGAGTAAGGTACTTTTTTTTTTTTTTGAGGACTGCACAGTAGGGGAACCCCTACTGTGGTTGTAAAATATATGAAATAAAAAAGGGCAAGCCCAAAAGGAACTGTACAACGTCTAACTACGAACTTACAGACGGCTATCAAGCCAGTCATTTACTTGTTGTCTAAGGGACTGATTCATTCTATACATGTGTGTTTTAACTGTATCTATGAAGCAGAGCTTCCAGGGATTGAAGGAGATGGGAGCATGTCTGAATAGGGCATTCCTATGCTTCCAAATCTCCCAACTAGATATCCCAAAAATCTCCATGAAGAACGGGTGACCAAGATCTGCAGCAGCTTTTTGGATTGTGTTGAATAAGTTGAGGGAGTGGTCCCAGGATATACCCAGAAATTCTCAGCACTGTGCACTGAATAGGTAGTTTCCTCTGAGGAAATTCCCAACTAGATTGGAAGAACAAGTGATAGGTAGTTTCCTCAACGTTTGTACTTGTTCCCTTCAAGCTTGTACTTCTTAGAAAGTTTCTAGAATTTAGTCTGTCCATGAAGATTAGCCATACAAAGATTTTGATTTTCTTGCATATCTTGGCTGTCCATATTCATTTGAAAGGCAGTGGTGGTGTAATTGACTGAAAGTTCAGTAAATAAAATTTATTTGATGAGTATGTTGTGCTCCCCCAACAGAACTTCCATGTGTCTTTTGCTCCCTGCTGTAGATCAAATGCTGCTATTTTCTGGTTAAGCACATTAAATTCCTGAAAAAAAGAACAGTGGTAGAGGCACTCAATGAACACCTATGGCTTCAGGATGCGAGAGGTGCTTCTTCTGTTTGTGCTTCGAGTGAGTTTCTAGCTCTCTGGGACATCATTTTGGGTTTTGCTCTACAGCCCGAGGCTGAGGATAGGCACTATTGGCGGCTCTGTTCTTCAGGACAATATTCTGGCGAAGTCAGCATATGCACATCCTTTCTTAGGAGCAACTCAATTTGGGCCATGGGAACATACTTGCCAAACCTGAGCTCCTGGGAAGTGCAAGTTTTTCCTATGGCTTGTGGTGCACGATAGGTGCTGGACAGCGGATCGGCTTGCTTGCCGAGGCTTGGACCACCCAGCAAAGTGTGTTTGGTGTGATCAAGAACAGGAGACAATCAATCATCTCTTAATGGCTTGCTCTTTTGCACGACAATACTGGTATACGGTTCTAGCTCAAGTTGGCCTACAAGCTCTGGCTCCTCAACCGACGGATACAGTCTTTGATGAATGGTGGGAGAAGGCATGGCGTGCCGTTCCGGAGAAACAAAAGAAAGGCTTCAACTTGCTGGTCGCGCTGGGATCTTGGATCATATGGATAAACCGCAATGGGTGTGTGTTCGAAGGACTGGCTCCAAGCTTATCTCGAGCACTCATGGCTTCAAATGATGAAAGACGGCTTTGGGAGATGGCAGGAGCACACGATCTCTCTTCTCTGTCCTTGTCGAGTGTAGACAGTGGGTCTTAGCGTGTTGTGTTGGTGGTTTGTTGACCAGTAACAGGCGTGAATGTAATTTAAGGATTAAGTGTGTGTGGGTGTGTGCTGTATAGGTTCTTGTCCCATTATTAAAACTAATAAGAGACGAATAGTCTACATATTGTTGGCTTACCTAAATATTGTTTACTCACCTACATACTCACCTTTGATATACATTCTAATTAACCCCCGCTTCAACCTCCACCTTCGGATTTAAAGCAAGGTGAAGCCGTAACAAGGCGTAACACCTCTGGTTAAACGGGTTACCCTCAGGGTAGAAATTATTGATTTTCTCACCTGGCTACTGTCGTACCCGCCCGCAACACCTCGTTCCAGGAACGGCGTGCACCTCGGCGTGAAGATCGCTCGCTTTCCTACCATAACCGTGGCACTTTCCTTGGAAAATAGCGAGGCGAGGTTCCCTGCCGATCTCGACGACAACCCTTTCCTTCCCAATCATGTGGAGATCTTTCCGTACCTTACAGTGCCCTTTAATTCCATTGTTGTTGGTTACCAAATCTGCAGGCGCCCTATTTCTCG
>LAPY01000478.1:93952-110448 GCA_000970635.1 Eragrostis tef | reverse complement strand
CCCCCCCGCCGCAAGCGAGCTCTAGTGGATGGACTGGTAGAAGAAGGATCTGGAGGACACGGGCGAAGCGAGGAAGGACCGGGAAACCGAAGGAGATGGTGGCGAGGACCCGGGGAGGCACGGGAACGCACGGCTAGATCGAGCCCAGCGACGAAATCGACGGCCATAAGCCGGACAACGAATATAGGACAGTAACTTTTGAACAGTAGATGGTGGGTCCCGTCGGGAAAAACTATAATCTTATTATGATTATAGTTAACCACTGGATGAAACGGAGGCCTCCTCTGGCTGCTTCAACTCTTAAGACCAGATAGTCCGTTAAAGTTCGGTCAACGCTTGATTTCTAAGATTGAAATAAAAAACCGCTTGATTTCTAAATATAGTTCAATATGGGAAACGAAAGAAAGCTTTTTGTTTTCGACTATAAGTCAGACTTAAGATGTCTTTGGGCATCTTTTTGTCAAAAAAAGAGAGTTTTTTAACTCCACAGAATAATGAAATTCAACAACACATCCGAACTGCATGTGCTCACGTAGGGCACAACCTTTTTTTTTTTCCTTTTCTTTTAACACATGTAGGTCACAGCCTCGTCGTTGTCACATTTTCCATGCTCTTTCAGCATCTTGGTTGACAAGAACAGGGGTTTTATATTCTTCCGTTTGACTGACCGTCCCGGAACGCCGCAAAGGTATGGCAGCTATAAACGTACGTCACTATCAGCGCAGACATTTCCAATTCCAAACCGAGACCTGGCCGCGCCGATGCAAAGTTCATGGTTGCGACTCCAGGCTGCGGCTGCTGTCACTTGCTAGTGTACTTGTGAAGCAATCCAGCACGAACGGTTCAATTCAGCCGAGGAGGACTCGCAACACCTCCGCGTGGCGAAACGATCAACGGCTGGACCGGGAAGAAGACGTCAAGCCGTGCACGGGCTATATGTAAGCCTGCAGCTCACGATGCTGATCTTAATTCCTCGAGCAAAACCAGCTACTACCTGAGATAAAGCACTCTCAGGATCAAACATCTGAAACTCGATCAAAGGCAGAAGGAGAGTTGTGCAACGCGATCGATCGAGCTTTAGATCGTTTAATTTCTCTGTACGGCTGTACCTGTAACCTGTCTCCGGTTCACACAACAAGAAGGACGGCGACGACTACTATGGCTGCTGCGGTGGTGGCAAAGCTGGCGCTGCTGCTCGTGATCGTGGCGCATGTCTCAAGCGTCTTCGTCGTCGCAGCGAGGCCATTGGCCGGCGCCGGCTGGCTGCAGAACGGCGCCGTCGAGACGCTGATGCAGATCCTGGACTCCGGGCCCAGCGGGGGCACGCACTGCTGCTGATCAACTTAGCGTAGGACATGGTCAAAACATAGCACACGACAACACTGTGTGGATGGATTTGTACATAGGCCATTTGTTAGTTTTCATTTCACCATTTGTTCAATTTTCTTTTCAGTTCCTATTCAATACACTTTTGTGAACTTTTTTTATTATTTGTCAAACAGCCGAGCACTCCTAATTGGCGATATTGTCACAATATCTCTTCAATGTTTTTGATCGATAATGTTAGGACAACTCTTTTACATCAAAATGAAGTACTGTGGATATTGTCTTGATTCTTTAAACTGGAGGGAGTATGAAACGCTGACGTGAATGTTGTAGACTGCTTTGACAAGTTACATGCTTGTTGACCTTAACTCTAAAATATTGTTGGTCCGCTGACACTGTTCTTTGTGTTCTTCACGTCTAAGTTTTGACACTAGATTTCTTCAGAGTATATAAAAAAATACAGTATTACTGCAAACAAGTTACTTTTTGTGACTCTCACTTGACAAATTTGGCCTTTCTCATATTGGTCAACTCTGGTTTTCTTAGAGGGTGTTTGTTTTGTGGGGGTCTAAAATTTAGAGGGGTCTAAATAAAAGAATCTTATCGTTTAAGAGTATTAAATAAAGTTTAATTACAAAACTAGCTGCAGAACTCCTGGTCTAATTCGCGAGGCGAATCTAACGAGGGTAAGTAAGCCGTGGTTAGACGATGGTTACTGTAGCATAACTGTTGTAAAACATAGATTAATTAGACTCATTAGATTTGTCTCGTAAAGATGTACTCATCTGTAAAAAGGTTTTGTCATTAAAGTTTATTTAGTACTAGATTCTTTTTGTTTAGTGGCTTCTAAAATTTAGTGCTAAAAGAAACGAACATGCACTTGGTACGTGACAAATTACTATACAACTTTTATAATACTTGGTATTATAAAAATCACCTAACCATCCTATAGTTCTTGGTTGGTACTCCTTTAAAAATAAACTATGCTTTCACGAACGCACTGTCAAACTTTTGAACTCTCACATCAATATCTTTCAAAGTACCATTTAGTTTGAAAGTACAAAAAAAATTACATGTGTAGTTTACCCTTAAATAGAACATATTGGGCGGGCGCCGGCTGGCTGCAGAACGGCGCCGTCGAGACGCTGATGCAGATCCTGGACTCCGGGCCCAGCGGGGGCACGCACTGCTGCTGATCAACTTAGCGTAGGACATGGTCAAAACATAGCACACGACAACACTGTGTGGATGGATTTGTACATAGGCCATTTGTTAGTTTTCATTTCACCATTTGTTCAATTTTCTTTTCAGTTCCTATTCAATACACTTTTGTGAACTTTTTTTATTATTTGTCAAACAGCCGAGCACTCCTAATTGGCGATATTGTCACAATATCTCTTCAATGTTTTTGATCGATAATGTTAGGACAACTCTTTTACATCAAAATGAAGTACTGTGGATATTGTCTTGATTCTTTAAACTGGAGGGAGTATGAAACGCTGACGTGAATGTTGTAGACTGCTTTGACAAGTTACATGCTTGTTGACCTTAACTCTAAAATATTGTTGGTCCGCTGACACTGTTCTTTGTGTTCTTCACGTCTAAGTTTTGACACTAGATTTCTTCAGAGTATATAAAAAAATACAGTATTACTGCAAACAAGTTACTTTTTGTGACTCTCACTTGACAAATTTGGCCTTTCTCATATTGGTCAACTCTGGTTTTCTTAGAGGGTGTTTGTTTTGTGGGGGTCTAAAATTTAGAGGGGTCTAAATAAAAGAATCTTATCGTTTAAGAGTATTAAATAAAGTTTAATTACAAAACTAGCTGCAGAACTCCTGGTCTAATTCGCGAGGCGAATCTAACGAGGGTAAGTAAGCCGTGGTTAGACGATGGTTACTGTAGCATAACTGTTGTAAAACATAGATTAATTAGACTCATTAGATTTGTCTCGTAAAGATGTACTCATCTGTAAAAAGGTTTTGTCATTAAAGTTTATTTAGTACTAGATTCTTTTTGTTTAGTGGCTTCTAAAATTTAGTGCTAAAAGAAACGAACATGCACTTGGTACGTGACAAATTACTATACAACTTTTATAATACTTGGTATTATAAAAATCACCTAACCATCCTATAGTTCTTGGTTGGTACTCCTTTAAAAATAAACTATGCTTTCACGAACGCACTGTCAAACTTTTGAACTCTCACATCAATATCTTTCAAAGTACCATTTAGTTTGAAAGTACAAAAAAAATTACATGTGTAGTTTACCCTTAAATAGAACATATTTCGTAATATCGTACTTTTAATTGTTAGACATCATAAAAAAAATACTAAGTTTCCAAACATCATACTAGCGTTTTCAAAAAACTCAAACTTGCATCAATATTTCTCGAAATATTTATTTTGAATACATCATTTGACCAGAGAGATTAGACTATTATTTTTGGATATAGTCTTAGTCAAACATTATAGAGTTTGAATCGCTCGAGTTAAACAAGCAACACGAACACATAGGAATTGAAGCAAATATAGTATGTGACACTATCACACTAAACCGGGTAATTAAATCAACAACACGTTGTCTCCGGCTGCTTCAAGTCTAAGAATAAAGTGTCCGTGGGGGACTCGGTCATCGTTTGATTTCCCCCACTGCGCTTTGTGTCAAACGAGACGAAATGTTTATGTTTCAACAAGGCACGTTCACGGGTTTCAGACCAGCATAACACGCCGGGTTCCAAACTATGCAGTGCGGAGTTGTGCTACTGGTGCTTCTCAGGCGTTAATAAAAAATCGTATTGTTCAACAGTTCAAGAGACCGGCACAATTATAACTGCCTCTAAAACTGGTCCACTTGAACACGTTTTGCGTCGGTGACCTTGCCGCGCGATGATGGCATGGATCACGTTCATCCATTGAATTACAGTAACATGACTGTTCCCACATTCTTGGCGACCAAGAAGGCAAGAACACAGATACTCTTTCCTCTGACCATCACGAGAGCGCGTGCATAAAATTTCCTGTGATTGTGACCAACCGCGGCTACTTAAGAAGCACGGACGAGAACGGCACGCTAGCTGAGAACTGTGGACACTGTTCCGGAGACCAATCAGGCGGCCTTTTATACAGTCAAGGAGGGAGGTGCAGAGGAATAAAGATATCACTTTCTTCAGGAAAAAAAACCAACAACAAAGAACTGGAGTTTTGTACACACTGGACAACATCGTTCGTTGTCATATGCTACTATTTCTCCATGCTGATTCGGCATCTTGGTTGTCAAGAACTGGAGTTATATATTCCTCGCGTTTGAATTGACTGACTGACTGACCGTTCCGCAACGCCACAAAAGTATGGCCATGAAGCGTCACGATCAGCGCAGACATTTCCAAAACGCGACTCATGCAAATTCTTAGTTACGACTCCGTTGCTGCTGTCACTTAATTAGTACTACTACTTGTGAAGCAAAGTGAACCACCAGGAACGGTTCAAATCATCCGAGGATTCGCAGCCCCGCGTGAGAGACCAAACGCGCCGGCGAAACGATCAACGGCCGGACCGCGAAGATGTCACGCCACGCTCTGAGGTACCTGCCACACCTGAATTATCTGGGCTATATAACCGAGCTCGCGAACGCTGATCTCCACAAGCAAAACGTGGCGTAACCCGCACGTACTCAGCAGCATCGATCGGCGACCAGCTGATAACATAGCAACGCGATCGACCGGAGCAAATTAAATTTGGATCATCTCTCTGTTCTGTACCTGGCCCTGGTGTTAAGCAATTAACAAGGAGGAGGCTCGGCACACGCATGACGACGATGGCGAGGCTAGCGCTTCTTTTCGTGATCCTGGAGCAAATCATGAGCGTCCTCGCCGTGGCGGCGAGGCCGTTGCGGCCAACGGACAGCGCCGGCTGGCTGGAGAACGCCGGCGTTGAGGCGGTGCTGCCGATCCTGGACTCGGGGCCCAGCGGAGGCACGCACTGCTGCTGATGATTAGGTTAGCGCAGGAGATGTTTAGCCGTAGCGTAGGATATAGGGCGGTGCTCATCATTTTGTACATGTATAAGCTGCTTGTAAGAGCTAGTTTTACAGTAACTGTATATTGATTCATTCATCTTTTGCAGTACGTGTAATCAATCTTTCTTCTTTCATTTTCATTGTTTGAAATGCGAACTAATACAAGTCAAACACGTGCAACAGCCTGATCCAAGCAGGGCACATCTGGGTATCGAGGCCCGTGATTTCAAACAAATTTTTTAGCGCTAGTACAACAGAACCTTCAAGGAACAATGACGAGTGGGCGATGGTTATTTTTGAGCAACAAACTGTTAGGCCTTCACAAGGAAGTAACAACACCAACGAGAATGTTGATAATGCAAGTGATCGTGAGAATTCACCGGTTATGGAATCTGCTGCTGATGATGAACAACCATTTTTCTCTATTGATATTTAGATATTTATAATCCTAAAAACTGGAATAGTCTCTACTACTTGAAAAGGCTGGCAGAGATCGTCAAATCAATCTTTCGTTTCCGGCCTGCGGATAGTCCTGAGACTTCCGCCCCACGTTCGTTGTTCCCTTCCACTGGAAACGTTGTGTAGGCCAACCTTGCCACAAATCCGGCACGGATTCGATTGCAAATCACTCCGGATCGAGCTCGAAGTTGATCGTCGTGCGTTGCTTTCTCTCCCTGTCCGTGTGTTGCTTCCCTTGTCACGAGTTCAACAGGTACGAAACTTCCCCATCTCCGCTGCCCGTTGCCGTTGCTCAATGGCTTGCGGCCCAAGATGTTGCCGCCGGCGAATCCATTGTGGATAGGAGGACCTGTTTTAGATACTCTGCGGCATTCCCAGCACACTTCGTGTCTCTGATTTGAGCTCCAAAATCCAGCCATGGCGGTGGCGCCGTGGAGAAGCCGACCACCGTCTTTCGCGTTCCTCTGTTTCCGTTACCTGTTTCGCGTGAAATACAGAGGCCCGTCTTACACTGATAACCAAACATTCTCTACTAGCCCATGAAATCAATGGCCCTGAGCACAAACAACCGTGGCCTGGTTAATTTTCCATTTGCACCAAGGCCTGTCAGAAAGCCTCCACGAGCTTTATTTTTTTTTCGGTTACCATTACAAAATCAACATCTCATCTGTTCGAACTCTGTTTGAGCTGATTCTTGTTCCTAATTTTCATATAAAGTAAATATCTATCCAAGAACATCAGTTTCAGAACTTTTGGAGGTAACTTGGAGCTTCGTTTGTATTTATTTAAATTTAAATGTTTTTTTGCGATTGATTATTATTTCGGAGCGTATGCTCAAGTTCCGGGGTACAAGGAAGGAATAGAAGAAGACTTCAGAGAAGGAAAGTCCTAACTTGCTTTGATCATATTTATATCCAATATATGTTCATAATAAATAAAATTTATCAACAGGGCAACAATTTGTATAGTATAGTTCGTATTGCTTAAGGTAGTAATTCATACATTTGTTGCTACCTGCTGATTTATAAATTGTATTTAAAAGGATAGGTCGCCAGCCTGGTCACAGTTAATTCTTGCCAAATATATAACATTTCACCTGTTCTATATATAGGTCGTTCTATGAAGTATCTCTGCGAAGCATAAACACAAGCTTGTAGAACAAAGCTTGTCATGGCAGGAAATATGGCCACGGTTCTGTTACTTTCCTTTGGCTGTTTCATGGTGTTGTCACAATGTAAGTTCAAACAAAACATTTGACTCTTATCGTAGAGTAACTTTTTAGGTCTATGTCAAGCATTGAGAACCTGTTTTGTCCCTCTTCTTTTTTTTTATTCGCAAGCTCGCTTAATTTATTCATTAAACTGAGGGTCGGCATATCGCGACCCACAAGGTTTGTTACAAATTCAGGGAGGGGATCATCCCAAACGACACAATGATCCGAGTCCCAACCCAAACCACAACAAGCAATGCTATGAGCTACAGAATTACAGGAACGAGGGACAAATAACACTTCTACAAAAATCAAAATTATGATTGATAAGTTCCTCCATCTCCTTGAGAAAAAGACCCATCCAGGTGCTTGATCAAAATTAAAGAATCTGTCATGAGAGCAGTACGTAGGCATGTAGAATCCGTTTCCAACCTGAATACCAGCCATTCCATTAGCTGCCACGCCCTGGAGAGCTGCTAGGCCTGCCTGTGCATCTGCACATAGGCGTCGTGTGCACTGCATCCAAGTTCCCAGCATCTGCCAATATTGGAAGTGTCTTTGACGTGTTTGTAACCACAATTATATAATTATTGTGCAGGTCAAGCAACAAATCAGGTGGCCAGCACCAAGATCGACAATTGCACTTGCCTGGAAAAAAGAGCACCGTGCCAAGGTTATTGTTTCTGCTGTATCCAGGGATATCAAGGTTTCTGCTACGTGACAAGGGATCTATGGAGAGCTGCTAGGCCTGCCTGTGCATGGTTCTGTTACTTTCCTTTGGCTGTTTCATGGTGTTGTCACAATGTAAGTTCAAACAAAACATTTGACTCTTATCGTAGAGTAACTTTTTAGGTCTATGTCAAGCATTGAGAACCTGTTTTGTCCCTCTTCTTTTTTTTTATTCGCAAGCTCGCTTAATTTATTCATTAAACTGAGGGTCGGCATATCGCGACCCACAAGGTTTGTTACAAATTCAGGGAGGGGATCATCCCAAACGACACAATGATCCGAGTCCCAACCCAAACCACAACAAGCAATGCTATGAGCTACAGAATTACAGGAACGAGGGACAAATAACACTTCTACAAAAATCAAAATTATGATTGATAAGTTCCTCCATCTCCTTGAGAAAAAGACCCATCCAGGTGCTTGATCAAAATTAAAGAATCTGTCATGAGAGCAGTACGTAGGCATGTAGAATCCGTTTCCAACCTGAATACCAGCCATTCCATTAGCTGCCACGCCCTGGAGAGCTGCTAGGCCTGCCTGTGCATCTGCACATAGGCGTCGTGTGCACTGCATCCAAGTTCCCAGCATCTGCCAATATTGGAAGTGTCTTTGACGTGTTTGTAACCACAATTATATAATTATTGTGCAGGTCAAGCAACAAATCAGGTGGCCAGCACCAAGATCGACAATTGCACTTGCCTGGAAAAAAGAGCACCGTGCCAAGGTTATTGTTTCTGCTGTATCCAGGGATATCAAGGTTTCTGCTACGTGACAAGGGATCTATGCATTCGAAGATGTTGCAAAGCAAGAAAATACAGAACTAAAGATTCTCTCTCCATGTGGACACCTGAATGGCACTGAGAGTTTTATTTTTCTAAAAAATGTGCCTCATTTGGCATTGTCAAATAAAGGAAGTTCTGGCATGCAATAATGCAATGATCTGTCTTAATTCAATCTTATCTCAAGATAATATTCGTTTCATGAATCAGAAATGCTATAAAAATAGTTCCGTAAAAATAATCACTGATACGAGAACCAGGTATATGTGCCACACACTAAGTGCCGCAGGAGATCGCCATGAGAATAAAGGTGCAAAAAGGTGGGGCCAGCCATGAGCAAAACAGTTATTAAGGTGGCACCCCTCTAAAAATGATTTTTAGCTGCGGCTCACAGTAGCTAAAAACTACCACCTGTTGGGATGTATGGTGTGTGTGAACGAGTGTGTTACTGGGCGAGCCCACCTTACATCTATATGTGTATGTACATTACTTGCAATAGTGATCATGAATGAGTTCCTGAATTTTCCCCAAAATATCAACATGGTGAGCCTGGTTGGCCGACCACTACTGGAGACTGTTTTCCCCAGTTGACACTGGTGCATCCATAGGGGAAATTCACGTTTCGGCCCACTTTTCCTACTTGATGCGGGGGTTTGTCTGATCTTCTCATCGTAGGATGTGAGGATAACTTGACCGGTGCAACCTTACGAACTGATAGCATCAACAACTCCTCGAAGAGTCACATGTGAGAAATAATTTCACTCAACCACACGATTTGGTCGATGTCCAACCTGAACCACAAAAGATAGAGGCAATGCTCAAGAAAAAGTGGTAGAAAAATCTCCCAATCTTTAGCAATGGCACAACCTAAGGATAAGAACAATTAGCTTCTATATTTTCTTTATCTCAAATTTGTTATTAGAATTTTCACAAGGGTACACAGGTTCTATTTATACTAGAAACAACCCTCCTTGCTAGGCAAACTAAGTTACGTCAATAAGAAAATAAACAAAACACAAACGTTTAGTTCGGACAGGTCCGACAGACAAAAGAAACACGTGGCTGAAAATGGAACACGACGTTCCGACCAGACAGGTCTGAACAAGGCCTAGGACAGTCTTCACCAAAATGATCATAGCTCCTTCCACAGAACAGCTTAAATCGATGCACCGTTTGTTGCATATATACTCCCTCCATTTTTATTATTGGAGATAATGCCGAAGCTTACCGGAAGAGGCAAAGCCTATATACTAATGTAGCTGAAGGGTGTAAGGTCAACCCGAAGAGTAAAGGTAAATCACATGAAGGGAGGTGGGTAGGCAAACTACATAGAGATGTAACGGAGTTGATTAGGGCCAATATTTAATTATGACTTTTTGGGGAGGATCTCTGAAACGACAACGGTGGTTCGGGCCACTAGTCGTACTGAAATTTACTCTGACTCGATTTATGCGCATTCTCAGCATCATTCGTCCAGCACCACGGGCGACAGACCATAGGGATTCGACGCATAACTATGACATCGCTTGAGGGCTTTGCCACACACAGACCCTTCGTCCAGCACCGTGGACACCTAGACAATGACTCAATTCAGTATTGAAGTCACTGAGATTTAAACATGTCTTCTGGAAATACATGGGCTTACAACTCAATGAAAAAAGTTCTCGTGTGCCAGAACTTTATAAATTTCCTCTAGGCATTGCAAAAATTCATGGATTTTTTACAGGAACAAAAATCTCTCGACGTGATTTGCATGATAGGGCCCTGTACATGTTAACACATTTGCAACTGTCATTTCCATTGCTGACAAGGTAACAAAATTAAAGAACGATCTCCTGAGACCCTAAAATCCATGGCTACTCAAGGTTCTTTTAATTCGTCTAACAAATATGTACAACATTCATACATACATGCTTCAAGGTTTCTTGATCTGTCCAAAGAATGATGCGGTCAATCCTGCGCGGCAATCAATTACATTCAGTGCACTGGTGAGTTGGGCCCGGATTTTACGGCGCAGAGGAAGTGAGTCACCATCGTGATGATCGTACTCAAGTTTGTACCATGTCATGAAGGTGTTTTGATTCCTGGCTGCGGCTTCCCTGTCTCCTAATTGTGTGCCCATCGGTGTCTCCTAACACGTGGAGAGCATCCATCGGTCCATAGCAGGAACCGGGCCCCCTGTCTTATTCCAATCTGTTGCCTAACGCGAAAACAAAACGGCGCCGTCTCTTCTACCGCTGTTCGTCTTCCCTGGTCGCTGCCCCTCCCTCTTCGCTGAATCAAGTTGACGAGCATCGTCCCCAATCAAAGGGAGAAAAAAAGAGAACGAATCAATCTCCGTACTGCCATACCTTCAGCGCGAGCTTGCTCTTTTTTATGGGAATCGTGGCCGCTGGCGCTTGGTATAGCACAACAGCATGGAAATAGCGGTCTGGGGTGTGGGGATCGTTCAGCGCAAAGCCAGGAGCTTGGTCAAATTCAGCAACGGACAGCCCCAATTCGGGTTTAAGGACCTTGATTCCAGAAGCGGGTAGTTCGTTTTGTGATTGCGATTCCAGCGTTTCCTCGTGAATATAGAAGATTATCACTTCTCATGGAAGATTGTAGCAGCAGGTGTTTTCTTCCCAACGAATTCGATCCGGCTTGTTGGCCGCGAGAGAGACGCTCGGAGCGGTACGGAGGGTTGACGGCAGGCTCCGTTTTCTATTTTGGTGGTGACGGAAAAAATATTCGAGGGCCCAGCTTCCGAAGGAAGAAGCGGATGCCGTCCATTCGCCTGGAGACACAGATGGGCACACAGTAGACAGGGAAGCCGCGGCCTTGATTCCTGGGCTATTATTTGGTGTTGTCTCCCAAGGAACCTTACTGTATGCCCAAGGGTATACCATCCCCCCCCCCCTCCTCCTCCTTCCCCCAAGCAACACTCGTCAATATGATCCATGTAACACGTTACAAATTTTCACGCATGTTCCTTTTGCTTACATATAGAAATGATGATGTCATTGCAGTATGTTAGAACTGATATAGAAATGGTGACGTCATTGCAGTATTAGAAAAATTTTAAATATAGATTTCAAGAAAACATCCAAAGAGCGAGTTACAATATATATTAATTAAGGTGGTTTTATTTTTGAAATCTCAAAAAAAATAAGGTGATTTTATAGAGAGTGTATAACATACTCCGTTTTTAAATGTCGCAGTTGACTTTTTTAGTAACGTTTGACCATTCGTACTTGCGAAGCACGGGTGTACGGCACGCCAGTTATGAACTGGACACCATATCTAAAGCCCGGTCAAAGACAGAACGCACCAGACAATGTATGTCACCTCGTAGGCGACGACACCTCGAGGGAACACGCATGCATGACGCGACTTGAACGCCGCCGCACACAGACAGAGTGTGTCGAGACGACCTGCCGCCCGATAAAATATACTCCCTCCGTCTCAAAATAATTATCATTTTGGCATTCTATCAGATTCATTGAACATTCTCAGAACCTAGACAATCTGTCTGTCCAGGTTTACTGAACATTCTATGAATCTGGACACTCCAGAACACTCCTAGAATGATATTAAACTGGAACAGATGGAGTATATGTGTAACTTCATTAAATCGAGAGCGTCGGATGTATCGCGATTGAGAGCTCGAGAAAAGAAACGGAAGATTCAAGCACTTTTTATCGATGTATGTGGGGACGACTGCGAAGGTGGCGCTGCTGCTGGTGGTCTTCATCCGGGTATGCAACATGCTCGGGAAACGGCATCTTTGCCGGGTGCAAAAATATATGCTGAGAGCTTTATGTCGGGCACACGGCAAAAAAAATTATTTGTCGAGAGCCACTCTCGGCTACAGAATTTATGCCGAGAGCTAACCCTTGGCACAACAAAACACACGGCAAAAAAAAATAGAGAAGCTCTCGGCAAAAAAAAAACTCTCGGCGCAACAAACGTGGAAACTCTCGGCAAAAATGGATGCACGTCCCAAATTCTAAACGGCGTCGGAAAGGTGGGACCTGGAATCAATTTTGCCGAGAGCCATTTTTCGGCACTCGACACATAGATATTTTAATGCCTAATGTTTTTGCGTCAGCTCTCGGCAAAGAAGGCACTAGGAAAAAACTTTTCCCTTTTGCCGAGAGCCGCGCTCGGCAAAGTTCATCTTGCCGTGAGCCCCTCGGCAAAATAATTTTCAACTATTTTTTTACGTCACTAAATTAGCTCAAATAAAAAAAAAGTTAAAATACAAAGTTGTGTAAAATCTCAAGATCTACACTTTTTATTTTTGTATTTTCTTCATTCGACAACTTGTCGGTAAAGTTGTTCACAAACTCAAAAGGTTCCGTTTCTAGAAACAAAAGAAGGCATATTTCAAATTTGTGAACAATGTTAGTACAGTTTCATCGGATTTAAAAAAGACCAAGATAAATGTGTTAGATCTTAATAAGCTACACAACTTTGCTGTTGAATAATTTATGTCAATGAAAAGGACGTTTGAATTTTCATATTCGATTGAAGGTTTGAAACGACCTCAGGTAGAAGTAGTACAAATAAAAGTTGTAACTCTCGAGGAGTTAGAAGACTTTTGTAGACCTTTTGACTTAAATTCAAATTGTCAATGAAAAATATTTTAAAAAATTCAAAATTTAAAATTTGAATTTCGAAAACGTTATCGGATGGAGAAATTGTATAAACAAAAGTGTTAGATATCAAAAACATATGAATATTTGCCGGGTTAAACATTTTTAAATTTGAAATCAAAATTTCAAACGAAAACAATGTTTCAAATGGAAGTTTAATCGAAAAAGAAAAAAATTATTTGTCGAGCGCCGTTGTTGGGGCTCTCGGCGCCGTTGTTGCCCGCGGGGAGGTCGTTGCACAGGGAAGCAGGCAGGTCTGATGCTGGGGACGGGGCTAGCGGGGCCACGCATTGCTGCTAGCCATACAACATAATATATGATCGGACGCATGTACATCCGCATATGCTGTTTCTTGTCTATCTTCAGTTTTGTAGTTCTGTATACAAGAGGAAAGATGGAGTGTTAACATTTTTGGCCATCTCTCTAACTGGCAGAGAGATGCGCCAACAACTGCACTGACTTGGCTAAACCCACATGTTTTCATGCAGAGAGAATGGAGCGGTGTTATTCTATCTTTAATTTGTTCTGTATTCAGTGGTTTTCGTGGGTTGGAGGCAAAGTTTTTTTTTTGGCGAAATCAATTTTGTGTCCCCGGATGAAAAATACTATACAGTTGATAGTAGTTGAAGAGATCTACACAGTTGATGCAAATGGATCCACTTAAACATGCTTTGCGTCGTTGATCTGGCCTCACCTGGGCTCAAATTTATCCATTGATGCAGCAAGCCAGCAACATCACAGCGTCCCCCATTCTTGGCAACTCTTTCCTCTGACCAGCATGCATTTTCACGTTGCTAAGACTGACTTCAACAATCTATGCATAAGGGCATGCAAACGCATGTTTGTATCTCCCTGACGACTGTGCATCACGAGATCGGTGTCCAACAGCGTAGGCAACAGGCGATGCAATTTTAGCTTCCAGGAGAGAGAAGATGCAACTTTGCAATCCCTCTCTCCTCAGATGCATCCGTCGGAAGCGGCAGGACGCGCGGGGCCGCATCAACGAGCAGGCCGCGACGGCGCGGGATGTGGCGGAGGCGGTGGGGCGCGGGGACGTCGACGGACGGCAGCAAGTTCCCCTGCGCGGTCGGGTCGCACGAGTGGCATGGCGTGGTGTTTTCACGTTGCTAAGGATTGCAGACTTCGACTTATCTTCCAGTGATTGACTCTGTCTATGGCCGCGGCTACTGGTGATGCACGGATGTACGAGTACGACACGCCAGTTCTGAACCGAACTCGTAAGAAATCGGTCCGGAAGGCAAAAGGTAATCTAATTAAGCGTGGTAAATGACAAGACGCGCCGGGCAGCGTGTGTCACCTCCTACCAAAACGGCGAGGTGGCTTCAACGCCGTACACAGACAGAGTGTCACGAGCCGGCCGGCTTATATGCGTTTGTTCGATACGTGCAGACCCATCGAGCTAGGGAACGGAGGAATTATTCAAGCTTATTTTTTCTTTTATCGATGTCTGTCCCGCCGCGGCGACGAAGATGGCGCTGCTGCTATGACGATGTCATACAGGGACGACTGGTGGGATGACGGAGCCTGGGCCGTCGCACAGTTGATCGGCCACGCCCTGCTGCCAGCCGTCGACTGATCAATTCTGAAGGCTAAATTGAACAAGATCGCCTATTACTAAATCCTCATACATGTATTAAGATAAGGCAAAATTTTCAGTAACACACTGAAATCATGGCTTTGTCCCAAAAGATATGTTGCCATACGCCTGCACACCGGCGAGAATACCAATGGTACAAATATTTAAATTAGCCTCCTGTCAATCTATCATAGTGTTTCCTTGACATGCAACTGGGGCTGGGTTTCTGGATGGTCATGAATAAGTAAGTTTCGATGAAGATGTCGTTTGGCTCACATGTAGGAAGCAACTGTAACAAGAAAAGGGCATTCAAGAGAGTGTACAGCTGAAGATAGCAGAATAATTTTTTTTTTGAAGGAACAATAGAAGGATAATTCGCCTTCTGATTTCAATTCCCATTTCCTTTTTTTTACCCTTATGATTTCCTCATGTGGGTACATCACCGAAAGATTCCAATGGCCATGTGATCTGGCAAAAAGATTGAGATGAAGTGGCTTTGGCAGCGGCGGCATGGTATTTCAGTGTGCATTTCCATGGTTGCACGAATGGTTAGGTTGATTCCCATAAACGTATTGCACGTGTTGGGAAAAAAATCAAGTAGAAGAGTATTAGAGAATTTATTATGGAAGATTTATGAACATGACAAATGAATACAGTTTTAGGTCAACGGGTGATCAACCATATATTGGAGAGCGCTTAGGCTCTATGTCCTTTGCACAGCACGGGCAATTTGGCAAACAGTCTTGGAGTGTTGGTCAGCACACTGTATCAATGTTACAGCAGAATGCTCCCTGGCGGCGAGATGAGTCTGGATAACATTTTCCCTTGGTTTCTCCACTGATGAGTATGTTGTTTGGCCTCAGCATCTTGTTGCTGATGTCATTTATGCCTAGACATTTCAATAGCAAAAGGAACATATATATTTTAAATATGGTAAAGAAAATGGTACATGATGGGTGAATTTTGAAGAATCAAAAGATTTCGTTCGTACATTACCACTAACGGACACAAGAAGTGCAGTAGATGCAAGAACTAAAAATAGCAACAGGAGTTCATTTCTGGTGCGCTTCGCCATGACTACCGCTATGAGTCCCTCAGGTTGTTCTTTGTCTTATTTTGTTAGTACTACTGCTTGCCGTGTCTAATATATATAGGGCGCACAAATAATTAATCCCAGGATTTGTTACATTAGCATCAACAATCAATGCTTTCCACCATGGCTTTTTGCTATTTTTAGCACATAATCTATGACTGCTTTTAAAAGGCAACAAGGTGATGTGTCTGCTGCTTGAGGATTAGATATATAACAATTAATGTTCGCAAATGGTACATGACGGATGAATTTTGCAACATTTGCCATTGGGTGTTAATCTTAATATTGAATTCCAATCAGCATGCATGCATGAGCCAAACAAACTAACAAATTTACACAATTTTCATTCCCAAAAAAAAAACTAAACACAATTTTCATTAACTAAAGTAAAGGCCAAAACATAAAAAGGCCAACGTGCGTGCGGGGAGGGTGTTGTACAGGGATGTCTAGATGATGGAGCCAGGGTCAGGCCAACCAGGCCAAAACATAAAAAGGCCAAGTCAGGCGCCAACCAGGCCACGCATTGCTTCTATAGCAATCCACTGATCTCTCACGCTCAGAGCAAGTATAATGAATTTCGCCTGCTGCCGGCGCCGCACCCGCTCTTGCGCCTGCTGCAGGCGGTAAGCTAGAGTTTTGTTTGACTGGG
>LAPY01000478.1:50817-61910 GCA_000970635.1 Eragrostis tef | reverse complement strand
TCGATAACCAGAGGAGACGTGGTGCTGCGATTGCGGGGTTCGGAACGTGTTGTTCGGAAGCCGGATCGATTTGTGTCAAGTCTCCGCTAAATCGTTGTTTATCTGAATCTTTCGGAAGTTCGGGAACCCTAGTTCACATCAGTGGTAGACTGAGGACACAACGGTGGAACAAAAGTTTCAGAATTCGTTCTGAGATTATAAAAATAAAATTTGGCATACAGCTAACTGTTAAGCACGATTGTAACATTGTAAATGCTTAAGGCTTGATAAATTCTTGAATTTTTTACCAAAATTTTCGTTTTGGTTCTAGTTTCTGGAAACATCGTTTCTAGGGTAAATGTTTGTGAAAAAAATTATAGCCTCCTTTAGTAGATTTTTTTGACTCATTTCGACTTCATTTGAATAAAACTTCAATTATCTTTCAAACTCGAAATTCAGAACCCCTAAATATTGATAAATAATGAAGAAGTGCTTTCGTGAGCTAAGGGACACAGGGTGTCATATTTGAATTTTGTCACCAACATATATTACTGTATTATGTATACATGTGTTTTTTACATATTTATTGCTAATGATTTGCATAGTTTTTTAACTAAAAATATATCTATTTTTAAAATTAAACGGAGCAAATGATCAGACAAAAAAATCAAGAAAACACACATGAATAGGAGACACAACAATGTTTCATGTTGCAATGTATTTTGTGCACTGGGATTAAAAAATTAAGAGTAGCCATTTTTCCTGCTCTAGTGTCCTACAAACAAAAGATCGAAACAAACTTTTAGTTTCTAGGACGCAAAATAGAGGGTTGTGATATACCGCAGAAGAAGCAGCGTTTTCTTTAGTATCCCGCAAAAAAAATGCCCTAAGAATATATATTTTTTTGTTTGATCGATTGCTACAGATATAAAGCACCGACTTGGTCTAAGTTGGCTTGCAAGCTTAGTTGACTTAGAGATAAGATCTGAGTAATCCTCTGAATGTGTGCATGCCTTGCTAGAGACAGGCTTTATAGCTAATATAAGTATACACCGCGGCCTCCCAGTGGCCTCCGATGGGACGTAAGATGCTTTATAAATTTTACAAATGTCAATTGTTGAAATAAATATAACAATAAAAAATGTCAAGTTGAATTCTAAAAAGTCATGTCGACTTGCAAATATCTTTTGGTTCTGTCGAAGATTTAAACCAGATACATCTATACCTAGTTTCAAGTTGCATTTGTCAAGTCTATACGCAGATTACAAAATTGTCAAGTTGAATTCGATAATAAAGTGAAACAATACAAGTGCTGCAAACATCTAGCTGGAGTAGTAGAAGCCTGCGTTCATGCATAATGTTGGTAGTAATGTCATAGATACTGAGATGCCCACATCCTGTATTTATAGGAGCCTTTAAGAAGCATGCCTACTTCTTATTCCAACAGCAATTGTAGTTGCATTTGCAAGAGAAGTGCCATGGGTTCCGTGTTGAGCAACGCGGCCGAGAATAACCCAATTGCCACCGTCATCTCTCCCCTTGGAGGCCTTGCCATGGCCGCGAGCACACGCAGCAGCCAAGCCGCCGCACAGGAGCAGCAGCTGGCTGAGCTGCTCGCCACGACAGGAGGTGCATTCCCAGGGTCAGGATACCGGCCTGGGAACCGCAAGGAGTGGATGAGAGGCCTCGACCCAAACAAAGTTCGCGTGCACCAGGTGGTGTGGCCGGGCACTCATAACTCGGCTACCAACGGGATCGGCGACCCCATCATCACCAGGCGCTTCGCCGAGTGCCAGACGCTGTCCGTCTACGAGCAGCTCGCCATGGGGTGCCGGGTCCTCGACGTGCGCATCCGGGAAGACCGCAGCGTCTGCCACGGGATCCTCTCCAACTACCCCATGGACGTCGTGCTCGACGACGTGCAGAGGTTCCTGAGCGAGACGGATTCTGAGGTTATCATCCTCGAGGTACGCACCGAGTATGGCCAGAATGACCCGCCGGGATTTGCTCAGTTCCTCGTCGACAGGCTTGGCGATCACCTGATCCGGCAGGATGATACGGTATTTAACAGGACCATCGCCGAGCTGCTCCCCAAACGGGTCATCTGTGTATGGAAGCCGAGGCAGTCGCCGGCGCCCAACCCGGGAGACTTTCTTTGGAGCGGAGGGTACCTCAGGGATGACTGGATCAACACGGACATGCCCAAGACAAAGTTTGATGGCAACCTCAGTAACCTGAGCCAGAAGCCGCCGGTGTCCGAAAGGATCTACTTCTACCGGGTGGAGAATACGGCCACGGCCGTCGGCGACAACTTGGCATCCGTGCAAGTTGAGCCGGTGACTATGCGTATCCACAGGTTCGCGCGGCTGTTCATCTCTCAAGTTGTTGCACAGGGCAATGGCAACAAGCTGCAGCTTTTGTCCACCGACTTCATTGATGCCGACCTCGTCGATGCCTGCGCCGGCTTCACCAAGGCGCGTATTGAAGGCAGCCAAGGAACATAAATAGCGTGGACTTCTCCCCCGCAGTTTGTTTTGTTGTTTGCTCTTTTTTCTTAGGTCAGCGTGCTATCAGAAATACAGTTTTCTTTTACCTTGTAACTAGTATGATGGTCCGTGTAAACAGTATTATATTATATTATATTATATTAAAGAATGAAATGCATCCGAGATACATAGACTATTTAGGCCCTAAATTTTAGGGATGGTTGTCAAGGTAAAAAACTCCTCAAGTGACCTAAATGGTCATGTAGATACATAAACTTCTATGTGGCCATTTAGGTCTACAAACTAATTGTTGTAGCTGTCTAGATCCAAATTCCTTCGTGCGTGAAAATAATTCTACGTGGATATGCCACCGTGAATAAAGAGGCACATACTATATGTCTGAGAAAAATCTTAACATTGGAAAAAGCATAAAAAGAGACCTTGTCTGGCAATCGGGACGTGACGATCTGGGGCAAGGAGGCGAAGGACCCTCGTTCGATCTGCTGCCAAGCGGAGTCAACAATCGTGCGGTTGGTTGCCATGATTTCATGATATATCGCCACCTCGCCTCCTTAAAGAATTTGAACCTAGACAGGTATAATATAATTAGTTTGTGGACGTAAATGTCCACTTAGGAGTTTATTTACCTAGATGACCATTTTTAAATAGTTTGTTAACCTAGATGGTCATTTTAGGAGTTTATATACCTAGATGGCCATCCCTAAATAGTTTATATACCCGAAGTGCATTTCACTCAATATTAAATAACTTATGAATTTATTAATAACTACCATCATTTTTTTACTTCTTAATTGTTTTCATAAAGACACTAGTGTGTAATACATATACTTTAATTTATGAACATGTCAACGGCGCCGAAGCCATGACTTCGAAAGAAGTCAAGAATGGTTTACTGTGTTCAACATCCCCTCTCTCCGAAGACGAAGACATCAGCAAGGACCTCCTTGAAGAAACCAGACTCACTAAAAAAATAAGGGTATTGACACAAGTAGTGCTGCAATAATAGAAATTTGGTTGTGACAGTTAAGTGTTGTTGCAACATTTTTGATATATGGCATGCGATGTGTGGACATTTTTGCCACAAAACTACTTTCGTTGCGAGAGGTATGTGTAATAGCCACGATCAGAAAAATGGTTGCAAGAGGTTGACATCTATTGCAACAAAAAATAATCGTTGCATCAGTTTCAATATTTTCGTGGCAATACACTAACACTATTTCCATGATTGTCTTATCGTGGCAATAGATATGTTCTATTACAACAAAATATTATCGTTGTAATTTGTGAAAAGTTTGTTACAATAGGAAAAAGATTTGTTGCAACACGCAAAATCTATTGCAATGATTTTTGGTTTTTGCCACAATTTAAAATAAAAGTTTTCCACATCGTGAGAGAGGATAAAGAAATAACATTGCTATTGCATACATAAACAGAAGCACTAATGTGGTGGTAAAGCGTCTTCTTCAAAACATAAAGGTCTTGGTTCGAATCACAACTAGAGCAATGTTAGCCTGCAGTAATTGTTTTTGCTTTTTTTGAATTTATTGCCACTACTAAAAATAGTTGCAATAGCCATTTATTGCCAAAGTTTGAGTCGTTGTGTGTAATGCTTATCGCAACATTTTGTTTCGTGGCAACAAACATAGGTACTGCAACCAACAGAAAGAATGGTTGCCTAATCCTTTTGCCACGCTACTACTTGCCACGACAACCCATGAAATGAGTTTGGTAGCTATAGTAAACTATTGCAACCATTTTTGCCCTATTGCCACGATATTTGACCGTGACATTACCCCTATTTTTTTGTAGTGACTTCAGGCAGTGTGAAACCTCAAGAGATACATGGCTTCAGTGGAAAGAAGGTCAACCCCAAAGAAAGCGGCGGCGTCGTGGTGAAAATAAAGACTGAAGGCGGGCGACAACCCTAAGGAGGGAAACCGGCCAACATATAGATCGGCGATGAAACGCCGCGTTCGTTCGATACAAGATCCAATGGCTAGCGATAGCGCCACAAGAAGACAGCACGTCTCATCACAATAAAGACGCGTCTCGTCACAAGAAGTGACGATGTCACCTCGAAAATCGTGAAACAACAAAACCATAGTAAAAAAGATGGCATTAAAGGCAAGTCAGCCAGACGTCAGCAGGCAGCTGACACCAAGACCACCATCAGTGGCGAAAGCTTCCCCCCACCGAAGGAGATCCCCGAAGAAAGGACACAAGCAACCCAGAGAGCGAAAGACCTTCGACCCACGAGCGAACCTTCAGCAACTACACCGAAGCATCGCGCGATGGCACGATCTAAAAGGCACAACAAGACCTTTGGAGCGCCAAAAGAGGGGACAACGGGCGGACCTCGAAGGATCACAGTTTTGGCCCTTTCGAAGGAGAATCTCGACTGTGTGGGGCTAGCTGTTGGGACAGGCCTACTATGTCCTCTCTCCTGGCTGAAAGGTCTGGTTAGGAGAATTGCCCATTAAGGCTTAAGTAGGTAGATTGTGTAGGACAAGCTTGTATACTTGCGCCAGCAGCCCATTAGGGTTTAGGATTCCTCCTTAGGGAGAGGAAGTTATCATATTGCCCTTAGTCAACGGCAATATGGTATTTGCAATCTTAGGGCAATGAGGGGAGTTGAAGCTATTAATACCCCATCATTCCCTCATAATGGACATTGAGTGCTTGCTACCTACTTGCCTGTGGCTCTTGTTTGATCCCCTTAAGTCCTACCAAGGGTCCTTCGCTTGTAGTAGACCCTTTGGAGGATTTTTTTTTCTACTACTGTGGATTTGTCACCACAACATAGAACTCTACCCTACGCTTTCTCCTTGCCATGAAACGCAAAATCTCTTACATTTGAGAAAATACCTCGATCAATAAATATGACTAAACAATGCAACAATTTCATCTACAATAAAAGATAGTGCATCAAGAAATTGACAACATACAAAATTTAACCTACTAAAGCATGCGGCCAACCCTTGTAGGTACAAAGGTAATTTGCAAACTCTAAAATTAGCCTAGGCATGTGACACCAATTAAGCAAAGGACGACCTCGGTGATGCGCAGCGGGCGCGGCATGGTGCCAGGGCGGGTGACCTTTTCGAATCAAGCCTCCTCCTCAACCTCTAGTCAACGGCGGTGCATGCATGCATCGTCCCCTCCCCCACCGACCCCCAGGTGTTCTTTGGTTAAGCCCTCCCTCTCGATCCCCTCGATTCAACTGCACGTATGTTTCAAATCTTCTATCTTTCCACCTAGTCGCGTTCCCTCATCGCTTGCTAGCCTAAAAAACCAACGAGTTGGTCTTACATGCTACGATTGCTAATGGGAATGTGGCAAAGTTCATCACAGCAAAAGAATTTCTGTAGTTGCTCTGTCTGTGTTTACTCTGCATGCCTCCATGGATGTCGAGCTGCAAGCTGCTGCTGACATGCAAGATGAAGAAGCCATCAATGCTTCCCAACGGTCTCCTGCTCTTATCAAACTCAAAAGGGCATGCATTCACTTCCCTCTCCCATGCCAGCTGACGAATCCGTCATGCAAGAGATTTCCCCGAATCCTCCCCCTACGGCAGCTACAATTGTGACACTACACGCTCCTTCCCCATGCGCCCCTGCATTCACTCCCCCGGCGGCTCCTACACATGCAAAACCCTACAAAACCACAACGGCTCCTTACTTCCACGCACTCCTGCAAGAATCCACACCACCACCACCAGCCCTCAAACGCTACACCCCCGTCTCCACCACCGACTGCTGCTTTCGCTGTCTCACCTTGGACCATGAAGTGCGGGATTGCCGGGAACCTGCGTGCTGTGAAAACTGCAACGACGACGGCCACCGTCGGTTCCGCTACACCAAGCAGTCGACCGTGTGCAAACCTCCTACCCTCGTAGAACCCCTCGATCCCCACTCCCGTCGGCCGCATCCCCATCAACCCCATCCCATTCGCCTCCTCCGTAGACGCCGCCACCCTCTTCCACCAACACCGCCCCCGCGCTCGAGCGTGTCGACAGTCTCTACCCTCAGCGCCAATGCCCCCGCTTTCACCCTCACCCCCGGCACTGCCTTCACCGCTGCGTACGCGCCGACCAGCATGCTCGCTTCCTCAAGCACCGCGCGCCTGGCCTCGTCTTCCTCCGGCCCTAGGTCACCAGAGTCGCTGCATCTTGGTGCCCTCTTCCACGAGCTGAGCCCTTCTTACGCGGACATCCTCGGCATGGCTTCCCCGCTGGTACTGGGACATGCTGGCATCCTTGGCACTCATCGACTGGCTTGCGCCCTCTCCGCATCGGGCAGCGTTAAGCCTCCTCCAGTAGTAACGCGACATCCACGTCGTTGGCAAAGTGTCCTACTCCAGCCAACCCCAAGCCAACCAAGGCCCACCACAAGAAGTTGCCACCCAAGCCGTTGCTGCTGCTGCTCCCCAACTCCCAGCAGAAGCTTCAGATGTTGCCTGGGGAAACCATCTATAGTGATGGCAGTGGGGACCCTATGCCGCCTTCACCGCCAACACCTCCTAGAATGTTCTGGGTTCCATAGGGCAGATGAGGTGGGCTGATGGTATGCATATGTCTTCCTGTTGCCACTGGTGGCAAATCTTGCTCCTTTTATCATAGAGGCCATTGAGCATGAGGTTGGGGCGATTTAGTTTGAGTTGTTGCCTTCTTCTAAAGGTGCCCTCCTAGAATGTTTCCATGATGTTGAGTCAAGATAGGCTGCCTTGCATTTCAGCCTGTTCATGCACAATGGTGTGTGGCTTGAGCTAGAAAGATTAGAGGAGACAGAAAAGAGATTTCAACATACACCTGATTGGCTTACCTATCTGTCGATGCTTGATTTTCTGACTGAACATTAGTTCACGGAGCACATCAATGCCTCACTGCGCTGTTTGGGCACTATCATGGAAATTGACCCAACCTGCCTTACCAGGTTTGATTTCTCGTCCGTCCATGTGGTGATTGAATTTGAGGATGATGAGAAAGATGTCCCGGATGAAGTTTGGATCAGAACACCTGGAGGTGGTGGATGTGTGGTCCGAGTGTCTGTTGTCAGGATTTGAGTGAGGGCTACGCAGTTCAACTATCAGCTCCCCACCACCATGCACTTCCGCCTCCAAACGCGTCGCATGCCCATGCTGCAGCTCCCGCTGCACCGGTTGCGCCTCAACCACCACACCCACCACACCACTCGTTCGCTAGCCTCGATCTCATTGACACCATCCATGCCTACCCCCTACCGCGCCTCCTTAAGTTCCGATGATGATCTCACTACAGTGCACCACCACGCCAAGCTCCCGCAAAACTGCCCTGCTCCACACTTGGTACAAGACTGACATGCCTTCCGCAGAGCAGCCATCACCCCCGCCATGCCCTCCGTTGTCACCACAATTAACGCCCACCACCGCCACCACCACACACCCACCCCACCCATCCGAAAGCCGCCATCCCCGCCACCTCCAAGCATGGGTGGCGCTGTGCCCATGTCCGCCGTGTGCAGCCAGTGCCAACAATCATCAAGCGCCGCAGTGCTCGGCTTGCATGCAAAGAAGGAACCACAACTCTTTGTTGACATGACTATGAGTGCCATGCAGCTGAAACCAATGCAGAACAACCTCAAGGGATGCTTCAAGGAACTGCAATAGTTTGTCAAAAAGAAAAACATGATGACCATGAACAACCTCAAGGGAAAGCAATGCAATAGTAAAACCAACAAGTGCAACGTGGTTCGCGACACCCTTGCGCCGTCCTCCCCAACTATTATTTGCCTCAAGGAAACTAAGATCAGTGACATCGATAGGTTCAAAGCTGCTACCTTCCTCCCTCGAAACCTGCTAACCTATCACTCCCTTGATGCCACCGGCTCTAGAGGTGGGCTTGTGACAACCTGAGATCAAAACGCCTTCACTTTCATCTCCTACAGCCAACGCCAATCCACACTCACCACCACAGATATCCAATTCATGCTAACAAACGTTTATGCCCCCGCTGATCACTGCCACTCCGATGAGTTCCTCTCCCCCTTGCTTGACGTTGCTGCTCATGTTGACGGCCCCTGGCTCCTAGCTGGTGACTTCAACTTGTTGTGCAATGCAAGCGACAAGAACCGTGAACTTTCAACGCAGTGATCGACTTCCTACCAACAGTCCTCCCGGCTTGGTACTCTGCTCTTGCCCGTGGTGGTGCTGCAGGTCACCTCGCTGGCAGCATCAAAGCTGTCCGGTGCGCTGCAAAGGTTTGGCACAAGAAACACAAATTCCCTCCTCTCCTCTTACAAAACTGCATGCTCATTGTTTACCTCTTTGACGTGCTCGAGGAAGATCGCCCTTTGTCCGCAGGAGAAGTCTACGTCTGGGATATGTGTCAGGAACGCCTCGTGTTCATCATTCGTGAGCGCGCGTCATATTGGAAGGAAACGTGGGAAATTTCGGGCCAACAAGGAAGGAGATGTAAACACAAAGTTTCGCCATGCACAGGCTACTCAGAAGCTACAGAGAAACCAAATCAAGATGATCGAGGTTTACGGCGTGCCACTAATTGCCCATAATGCAAAGACGCAGGCCCTCACCCAATATTTTGCTTTGATCATGGTGACAAAAGATACAACAAGTCACTGTTCGACCTGCATGCGGTTTACCCGGAACCGCCCTGTGTCGACGCCAACGTGCTTACTGCCCCGTTCACCTCCAGTGAGACCCATGCCGCTATCCGGCAGATGAACAGGTGCGGGGCCCCAGGGCCGGATGGTTTTGGCCCTAGTTTCTATCATGCTAGCTGGAGTACGTTGAGCCCCGTGTCATGTAGTTTGTGCAGGAATTCTATGATGGGGTTGCAGATTCTATGATTGGGAGAGACTGAACAGAGCTTAGATGGTTCTCTTGCCCAAGAAAAGTGACGCCAGAACTACCTCGTTCTTTTGGCCTATCTGTCTGCAAAACTGCCCCCTGAAAATCCTGGCCAAAATGCTCACTACAAGATTGTAGCAACAGATCTCTCGCCTCATCAACATTGACCAAACCGGCTTTTTGAAAGGAAGATCGATCTCGGAAAACTTCATTTATGCCATGGAACTCGTCCAATGCTTCCAAAAAAGAAGGTGACCACCCTTGTCTTGAAACTTGAGTTTGCGAAAGCGTTCGACTCCGTTGATTGGGGTGGACTGATGCATGTCATTGCTGTTAGAGGTTTCCTGTAGGATCGATGCCCCTCTAAACAAGCTAGCAGAGGGGGGGTGAATGATAGCGATATCAGCAGCGGAAACTTTTTCACCCTAAAACAGATTTCTGGATCGTCACTAAAACACAAGTCGTTCGTAGACAGTATATCCTAAAATCGTGATATTCAGTGAAAAGAAAGATATTGAAATTCTGAAACTTTGCCAAGAAGAATCACGTCAATCCGATGTCTAGAACTTGAGTTATAAATAAAACAGTATCATGTGTCAGGAAGTGACGCGAACCGACAAAACCTAATCAAACTATCTCGTACTATAAACTAGATTGACCAAAATCTATCCAGCGAAACTAGATGAAAATTTGCTGGATGAAACTAGACTTCAGTACGAACCCATAGGAACAAACTGCACTCGAATCCGATCAGTAGAATGAAAACCGTAATCAATCTAAAATCAATAAGAAAACTGAACGGAGAAGATCGATCAATAATGGAAGATAAAACCTGTCGAATTTGCTGAGGTCTATTGATTGATCAAGTTTACAAGATGCTGCACAAAAGCATCCCTAAAAGATTTCTTACGAAACCCAAAACCCTAGATGAGTTTCTCTATTTTTCTCCCTGGAAAAACCGAAGCCGGCGTCCTCTGTTTTCTCTACCGAAACAACGCTGACTTCCTCCTTTTATTTCCTGGCCACCGACCTGACCTGACTGAGTCCTGGTCACATACGAAACAAAAACCAACCAGCCAGCCTAGCTGCTGGATTAGTTCCTTATTCTATTCGGCTAAGTGCACACGCACATGTAAACCGAACCAGCCAGCCTGCCTGCTGGCCAATCTCTACGTGCATCTGCACCACGCCTGGCTGCATGCCACTGCTCCAACCGAGCCAAGGTAGCCATGCACACCAACTGCGCGACTCTGATGACTTCGCACATCTCCGGACAGAAGCTCCACAAGCTTCCGCCAATCTGACGATCACATCGCCGACGTCGACACCGAGTCACACTCGCATATCGACTAGTCTTCACGTACACCGTTCTCTAGCCCGAACGTCTCGCATGACATCCTCGACCACCAGGACCTCAGTTCCTCCATGAACCTAGTCCCGAAACCTCAGTTCAACCCGAACCTAGTTCCAGTCCGTCATCGACCACGCTCCGTCTCAAGCAACGCCTGCACATGAACAAACAACCAATCGAGTACGAGCACAAGTCCACGACTTGACTCAATATCAGTCCGCAACATACTCACACAAGCATGTCGCTCGTAAACCAAAATATCATGCTATCACAAGCATATCAATCCGCACAATGAACAAATCACTTTGCAATGCCAAGTTCACTATAAAGCCAATTTTTCAGCACATGATAGAAACATCAAAAGCGTAATACATCAGAAACTGCCAATCGCAGATCTAGATTTCACCCTAAAA
>LAPY01000478.1:9774-22011 GCA_000970635.1 Eragrostis tef | reverse complement strand
GAAGTAACTTTACTTACTTTTGCGGGCTTACCCTTGTCCTGTTTTCTTGTTGTGGACTTTTAAACATGACCGTGCATGACTGGTTTCGACCTACCAGAAAACTTCCACTCCGACCCAGAGCAGTTCTTGAGAACGGTGCGAGCAAGACTCACCCCTCCTCCTGCACGTACCACATCCAAAGCTCTGGCTGTCGAAGGATCCTCCTCACCAGTCGTTGAACCCGAAGAACAATAACAACAACAATAACAACATGGGTGAGCCGGCCGAGAAGACGATCCATGAGTTCTCCGTACCAAACATGGAGAACATCCGTGTGGGACACCTTCCGCGCGTGAACAACAAGGACTACAAGCTCAAGCCTGCACTGCTGAATATGATATTGGTCAGTCCTTTCTGTGGCAAACCTTCAGAGGATGCAAACTCTCACCTCCAGCGGTTCTTGATGACGTGCAACACTTTTACACGCAAGGACCAGTCCCAGGACGAGATTCCCTTGCAGCTCTTTTCATTCTCACTGTTGGGAAAGGCCTTGTAGTGGTACTACACCAACGTGGAGGCTCTCAAGACCTGGGAGGCATGCTCAAATGCCTTGCTGGCTAAGTTCTTTCCGTCGGGCAGGACAACTGCCCTGCAGAACAAGATCACGGGCTTCCAATAGCTCACAGATGAGTCCATCTCTGAAGCTTGGGCAAGGATGCAGGACTACGTGCCATGGCATGAAGCAGTGGCTCCTCCTGCAAAGCTTCTACCATGGACTGAAGCCCACTACACGGGAGCACCTTGACGCCTCAGCTGGCGGCTCTTTCTTCTCCCTTAACGTGACTAACGCTAAGAAGCTGATTGAGAAGGTCGTGGCCAATCAAAGCCACGATGAACGCCAAGTGCTCCCTAGCAAGGGGCAAGGAGTACATCAAGTAGAGGCCTTGGACATGCTTGCACTCAAACTTGATCAAGTCCTCGAGAAGATGAAGACTCCACAAGATCTGCAAGTTGCGGATTCCCGTATGACGTGTGAAGAGTGTGGCAACACGGGGCACTTGGGAATTCATTGCCCCAATGCCATGGAGGAATGCAAATTCCTCAACAATGGCAATGGATTCCGCCCCCACAACAACTACGGCGCTGGAAGTCCAAGCCCGACCTCTCCTTCAACAAGAATCAAGGAGGCAATGGTAATGGCAACTTCTCTCGATATGAACCCTCTATCAAGGATCTAGTGCTTGGCCAGGTCAAGATCAATGACGGGATCAGCAAGAAATTCATTTCTACTGATAAGACCTTGGAGAGCATAGCATCTCAGCTAGAGGTGTTCAGCACTGCACTGCAAAATAAGCTGAGCCATAACAAGATGCTAGAGACACAAATTGCACAAATAGCCTCAGCATTGCAGCCACCCGCTTTGAGTAAACTGTCGGGACAACCCGAGATCAACCCTAAGGAGGCGGTGAATGCCATATCTATCAGGTGTGAAGAAGAGTACGAGACCCTGCCATCATTTGAGGACATAAGAAAGAAGGACCCCGGGTGTCCAAGCATTCCCTGCTTGGTAAACGGGCGATGTTTTTCTCGGGCATTGTGCGATGTGGGAGCAAGTGTGAGTATCATGCCATACTCAATAGACCTGGGAGGCATGCTCAAATGCCTTGCTGGCTAAGTTCTTTCCGTCGGGCAGGACAACTGCCCTGCAGAACAAGATCACGGGCTTCCAATAGCTCACAGATGAGTCCATCTCTGAAGCTTGGGCAAGGATGCAGGACTACGTGCCATGGCATGAAGCAGTGGCTCCTCCTGCAAAGCTTCTACCATGGACTGAAGCCCACTACACGGGAGCACCTTGACGCCTCAGCTGGCGGCTCTTTCTTCTCCCTTAACGTGACTAACGCTAAGAAGCTGATTGAGAAGGTCGTGGCCAATCAAAGCCACGATGAACGCCAAGTGCTCCCTAGCAAGGGGCAAGGAGTACATCAAGTAGAGGCCTTGGACATGCTTGCACTCAAACTTGATCAAGTCCTCGAGAAGATGAAGACTCCACAAGATCTGCAAGTTGCGGATTCCCGTATGACGTGTGAAGAGTGTGGCAACACGGGGCACTTGGGAATTCATTGCCCCAATGCCATGGAGGAATGCAAATTCCTCAACAATGGCAATGGATTCCGCCCCCACAACAACTACGGCGCTGGAAGTCCAAGCCCGACCTCTCCTTCAACAAGAATCAAGGAGGCAATGGTAATGGCAACTTCTCTCGATATGAACCCTCTATCAAGGATCTAGTGCTTGGCCAGGTCAAGATCAATGACGGGATCAGCAAGAAATTCATTTCTACTGATAAGACCTTGGAGAGCATAGCATCTCAGCTAGAGGTGTTCAGCACTGCACTGCAAAATAAGCTGAGCCATAACAAGATGCTAGAGACACAAATTGCACAAATAGCCTCAGCATTGCAGCCACCCGCTTTGAGTAAACTGTCGGGACAACCCGAGATCAACCCTAAGGAGGCGGTGAATGCCATATCTATCAGGTGTGAAGAAGAGTACGAGACCCTGCCATCATTTGAGGACATAAGAAAGAAGGACCCCGGGTGTCCAAGCATTCCCTGCTTGGTAAACGGGCGATGTTTTTCTCGGGCATTGTGCGATGTGGGAGCAAGTGTGAGTATCATGCCATACTCAATCTACAAGGGAATCAGACGTGGAATGTCTCCCGCAGCAATGGGCATGAGCATACAACTTGCAGATGGATCAAGACGCACGCCCAACGGGATACTCAAGAGTGTCCCAGTCCAAATCAAAAGTCTCTATGTCCCTGTCGATTTTGTTGTGCTAGATATGGAGATGGACGAGAAGGTACCTCTCATCCTAGGGAGACCATTCGTGGGTACCACCAACATTATCATCAACATAGGGACAGAGGAGATTCACATGAGCCACAATGGGGCAGAGAAAATGAGCCTAAAGTTGAACAGTGCAACAAAGTAAAGGTACTCTATGGAAGGGACCCGAGAGAAGTGGAGAAAATTTATATCACTCCACCCATGCCACAGCCAAACAAGCTCATCACACACATGAGGAACTACTTAGCAAAAGAAA
The DNA here is from genome assembly GCA_000970635.1 of Eragrostis tef. Taxonomy (NCBI): domain Eukaryota; kingdom Viridiplantae; phylum Streptophyta; class Magnoliopsida; order Poales; family Poaceae; genus Eragrostis; species Eragrostis tef. The sequence goes on along the minus strand of LAPY01000478.1, from coordinate 18,925 downwards.
TGGAAAGACGGCCAGCCAACTATTGGAGAAGTCCCAAGAAAGTACTCAAACAGCCCAAGACGCCGCAAGCACTCTCAGCACCTGAAGAAGCAACAGGCGAATCAAAATCGTCAAGAAGGAGGAGAGCCAGGCGTGCCAAGAACACACGGGCAGCAAAGGTACCCCCAGAAGAGAGTACAACATTGGCGCCTACAACAATGGTCGCCGCTACAAGTATGGGTCCATCCTAAAAGTCGTATTTTTCTGAAAGTCGTATTTTTCTGAAATTGTTTTTTTCTAAAATTTTTATTTCTTTTTAATTGCTTTTAAATTTTGGGGATTTACAGTGTGGTTGACATATGGGTCCATCCTAAAAGTCGTATTTTTCTGAAATTGTACTCAAAGACATAGTTTTCTATAACTAGGGCGCAAATTTCTCAAATTTCCTTTATAACTCATTAAAGTTTGCGTACACCATAACACATTCAAACTCGAATGCACCGTAAACTTTGGATACAACCTTATGTTTACCTTCATATTAGAAACATTAAGTTACATTAGCAATTGTTATGCAAAAAAATTTCTTATTAATGGAAGAAAATATACAGAAACAAGCTGCATGAAAAAAAATCAATGACGTAGCAATTAGCATGGAAATAGACACTATTGAATGAAAGAGTGTGTTTTTTAGAAAAAAAATCAGAAAAAAAAAGAGAGTAATCAAATTTAGAGTTTCCATGTGAGAGAAATACAACTTACAAGTTTTAATTCCAGATTCAAAATATAAAGATGAACAGTTGGTGTGTTCTTCGTCTTAATCATTTGTAGCGATGGTCCATAAGATGCACCGCCACTATAAATAAGGTGTGTTTCTAGTGACGGGCCACCTTATGTTCTGTCACTAACGTGAACTACCACTAGAAATGAGGGAGCATTTCTAGTTATCTGTAGCGAAATCGTTGTTTCTGTGGTTTTTGAAATGCCGCTGCAGATCGTCATTTTAGTAGTGTGTAAATGGAAAACTGGGAGTTTATCTCTACGAGCGAGTTAAAGTTGCTTATCTTTTGGTCGCTATATTGTCAGCCGTATCCTGTTTACCTCTCGGCTTTCTTTGGTTGCATTGAGAGGGAGGGATCATGGTGGCTGTTTTATTCTTCAAATAATAAGAAAAAATTTCAAATATAGTACCTAGTTATTATATGAATTGAAGTTTATTTTGGAACCAAACTAAGACACAACATCCACACTTGACCATTTCTTTGCTGACGAGCGACAGTTTCTGGGATCTTGAGATAGCTAGTAACATACTGTGTACTAAGGGAAAACCAGAAGTTGACCGGGATTGAGATCTTCCAATAAGAGAGTTCCACTGGATCATTATGTATGTGATTATGATGAATGAAGCAATAAAAAGTCCAGCTTGGCTTGCTGTTCCCAGCTCTTCTGCTTATTTGTTGCCCTATATTTAAACAAGTTGGCATTTTTTCTTCTGCAAGGTTGTGTCCTACTCACACAATTAATAAGTCCCTTTGTAGCTGTTATCAATATCTAAGAAGCATTATATACACACCTTGACCATTACTTTGTCTAATCATATGCTAGTAAAATTTCAAAACTTACATTGTGTTGGCCCATGGTGGTCCGTAGGTCTATATGCGTTCACATATATTTTTAAAAAAATACATAAAAATTGAAATAAAGAAGGTTTCTAATAACTGGCATTCAAGGAATTTCTACCAAACCTAATTTTCTTGATTGCAGCAACATAATTCCGTCCAATTGTTTTTTTTTTTGAACGAGTCCGTCCAATTGTTCATGACCTCTCAGTCTTGTATGGTTGCACTATAATATGTATCTTCCTCCAGCGCTTGATGCTTCATACAGCCCCCGGACACCCACCAGATCAGCCAACTGCCGAATGGAGGCATAAGATCATTTCTTTGGCCTGCAAAAGAGTGTGTTTTCCCTCCGTTCATCGTCTGGTCTTCTCCACTACAGGTCAGCCCTTCCTTAGAAATTAGTTTGATGTAACCTCTTATGGGGTCTCGCTTCTTCAACTGAGTTTGCTTATTGTTTTTCTCGCTTCTTCTTTCATCATAGCTTTTAGCTGTAGACAGTTAGCTAGAAGTACGTTTCCAAACAGTAAAAGTCTTACTGTGTGAAGTTAATTAAGTCGCAGATACTGAACTAAGCTCTGCAGCTTGTAAGTTAATGAAGTCCAATACCTGTCTCGATTTTGATTTAGTTCGTTTGGCCGTAATTTTTACATGGTAGGGGCCCCAGCTTGTACCATTTTCCTTCTATCTTGAACACCAAACATGAAAGGAGAGGTTTTGGGATACTACATATCCAAGAACACATCCAACATTTACCTTAAACAGTCAAATTAAGAACAGTCATACAAGCCCATCTGCCTCCCATGGAATCTTCCCACCTGTTCAAGTTTGTCCACTAGTATGGACACTATGGATCCGAGACAGGGAAAGGATCCGCAAAATATTGGAATGCGAATTTGTTTTGATCAAGAATACTTCTTTTGTTACCGGTGGTTGTGGTGTTATAAAGATAGCAATATAGATAGGGCCAGGGTGTGTGCGGAAAAAATTACAATAAAACTGTAGATCCACAGAACACGTCATCACCCACTGTCATACAAAATTTGAGAAAAGAGCAGAAGAAGAAGAAGAACACAAACAATAAATAATTATTTGCAGTTTTAGAATACGTAGTCCCACAGCTGTTAAAAATAATTTTTCTATTTTTCATTGCGACTTTCACATGTTTTTATAGCATCTTAAAATTTGCATGCTGGTATACAATGCACGTTTTATCCGTTCAAAAATCAGTTGCAGTTTTGTACACTGTTTGAGATTCTAGCGGCATTGGTCGCATGGTGGCACCTCAATAGGTGCTAGAACAGAAAGCGCTCTCCTTTTTTCAGGGTATTGGAATTCAAATACTTATTGTTATTCAATTTTGTCTAACTCAAGTTGAAATCCACGTAAATAAATCAAGTAGATATTAATACTAATATTTGATTGGTTCAGTTTCAACTTATATGTAGCACAATACTGATGGTATACAGTTATACATCTATACACATGACATTATCATCGGTGGGTGAATTTCATTTACCCTTATACAGGGAACCTGAAGCTAGGGCCCATAGGGCACAAAGTTTTGGAACATGGACACTCGGCATACAAGTGGGATGCCAAGGGATCTTAAATTTCAACACTTAGAAGCTATTACAAATAATTTCTCTGAGGACCATAACATTGGTAGTGGTGGGTATGGAGAAGTTTACAAGGTACTATTGGTTGGTTGGAATTTACAGCATTCAAGTCCAAAGTACATGAACCTTGTCGAACCATATTTACTAACAAAGTCACACTTCAACAGGGTATATTGAATACCGGAGAAGCAATTGCTGTGAAGAAGCTATATCATATACAAGAAATTGAGGATACAAAATTTGAAAAAGAATTTAGTAACCTTATGATGGTCCGGCACAAGAATATTATACGGTTAGTTGGATACTGTTACGAAACACGACATAAATCTATTGAAGTCCAAGGGAAATATCATTTGGCTCAAATATCAGAAAGAGCCCTTTGTTTTGAGTTTTTACAGGGTGGAAGCCTTGACAAGCATCTTTCTGGTACGCCTTATTTCTGATGGACCCACTTAAATAGGCTTTAAGAACGAAATAAAATGATGCTAAAATGTCTCCGTATCATTATTTTTAACGTTTACAGATGAAACAAGTGGACTTGATTGGCGTACCTGCTACAATATAATAAAGGGGATTTGCGAGGGTTTGAATTACCTTCATAATGGTTCCAAAGATAATAATCATATTTATCATCTAGATTTAAAGCCTGCAAACATATTGTTGGATGAGAACTTGATACCAAAAATTGCGGATTTTGGTTTGTCAAGGCTATTTGGTGGCACTCAAACCCATATCACGAAAAACTTTGCAGGAACACTGTAAGCTGACACTCGTTAGAAATCCAGCTATATTCATAATTACTTCTAAAAACATATAACTGTGTTTAATTTCATGCAGTGGGTACGTTCCACCAGAATTTATTAATCAGCGCCAGATCTCAAACAAGTATGACGTGTTCAGTTTGGGTGTCATCATGATAGAGATAATGGCAGGACTGTTGGGCCACAGTAGAAGTGCTGAAATGTCTCCCCGACAGTTTATTGAGCTGGTAAGATGGTGTTCTTGCACGGTTCAGCCATGTTTGCTTTATTTTTCTGGATGCTTTGCTACATTTATTCTTCTTGCATGGGTCGGTTTGGAAGGTACATGAAAATTGGCAGAACAGGTCGCATGCAACATCAAGACATATATCACAGGAAGCAGATAGATTAGAAGTGAAGATGTGCATTGAAATGGCGTTAAGCTGTATTGAGCCTGATCGAACCAGAAGGCCCACTATAGCAGACGTTATCGATAAGCTGAATGAGATAGAAACTTTGAAAATGTCACTTCTACTCCAGGTATTATCACACTCGAGCTATGCAGCATAACCTTTTATCTCACCTGCAACTTGCCATTTTCGTTCCTTAATTTATTTCTTCATTTCTACGTAATATATATGGATTTATGTGGAACCAATAGACGAGATGTTAAACTAACGTTGACATATTGATAAGTTGATGATGAGAAATTGTATATAATTATCTTCCTAACTTTAATATTTATACAGTTATTACTTAAGTAATTATACCTAATTGCTAATTACGCCATAAGAAGTTGTAACTATGCGTGTTGTAAAAGCTTTCCCACCATGTAAAGGCTGTAATTTTAACTAAAATGTACAACACAAGATAAGTTATGTGCGATGTAATGAATGGGATAGTTCTCTTGCCGTTTCTTCCTCATGTAGAGTGTATATATAGCATGTCCGTCAGGTCACATCGCAAGATAGCATACTATCCAACTTATTCTATGTCCATGTTGCCATGTCAAATTTTTGTTGGATCGAACAAGTGTCAATATTTCCACTTCTTCTCCTCTGGTCTGGGAATATACAATAAACTAGGTGAGACCCCACGCGTTGCCGCGGGCGTACAGAAGCAATAGTAGAGATGGCAGGAAAAATCTGGATGCAAAATGGTACATGATCTTGAGGAGATACTTCTTGCACTGATTAACTCCAAGGAGATACATTTTTCCAACTGAGAGTATTCATTTCTTATAAGTACCAGCGGTTCATGCCTCCACTAAATTGTAGTAAGTTCACAATATAAATCTAAATGTTGACCTTGTCTGTTTATCTTTCAACATTGGCATCAGTATCGATCTTCTTTAGCTAAAATAAATTTGATTCTTAAGAAGTCACTCAACCACCTAAAAAAATATACACTAAGAAAATAATCTTAATGACTGTCTGTGCACAAAGGACACAACAGCCACATACTTAAAAACAACAGTATTTTATAATACCAAACGTTGATCGAGGTTACACAGGCTGTAATCCCACAGTATGACATCGAAAGCAAGAATTATGGGACATAAACCTATATAAAATAGAAATAGTGGTTCACTAAATGCCCGTGCTTTCAAAATTACACACCAACCTAATAGAATGCAGCGGCAAGAAAGATATGGCAGGGATGCAGAGGCAAGAAAGATACCGCAGGGAATTTTTCACATCGCAGGGGATTATGCTTGAGGGCATAATGGCTATCAATTTCTACAAAACTGATATCATCTTCACAAAACCTGTCAGGATTGTTTGGATGAATTTTAACTAACCAAAGGCCAGGCACAACTGGTTCCTTCAGCTTCTTCAACTCCTGACTTTTTTTCACCTGCGATGAAAGGCAGCATAAATAATAAATCTGATAGTTTGTAAAGTAAAATATTGACACATGATTCACTTCAGGAAACTATGAGCAATAACATCCTTACTGTATCATCTTATGTCAGGTGATTGTTTTACTGATGGCATTCTCAAGAGAGTACAAAGTAGCCACTCATAGCACGTATAGTGCGAAAAGGATTTTTTTTGAAAAAAATATATTTTTGTACATAGGAGAACAATTTATCATAACTGATTTAACAATCTCAATAGGATATAGGTTCTGCCTAGCAAGTAAACAATGATTGTTAGATTATTTGATTGGTTGTAGCTAAGCAATAGAAACGATTAGTTCCTTTGGAACTCTCTTCTATCATGCTGCATACTAAGTTATCCTATAGAGCAGCCGGCATCCAGCACAGTTCCTTGCAGGACAACACATCGAATAACAGTCTATGAACAGCAAGGGTGGCTGCTTGTAGGATGTATAAAATTGAGTTCTAGGCTACTATATGGTCCAGGATGGTAACATATATTTATTTACCAAATGTGAAATGGTGTCCTAAAATGTTGAATATGTATATGCCGAAGCAAATGGAGAAGCTTACCTGAAAGAACTGCAAAATGTGAGGCAAATGCAGGAGTAGCTGCCAGGGATGAAAAAGAAAGGCTTGACCTAATTAGAAGATAGAAGGGGTGAAGTTCACACAACAATTTAATTTCTACAATTCTGCACAGAGAAATTGCTTGAAAAGACATGTATGCGCTTAGTAATTTCGTGATGCTATTATGCATACTGGCACAACAGACCGTGACATGAAAGATCAAAATGTGCTCATATGACTACGAAATTACTCAAGGTTCACAGGCACCCAACCTGGCATCCAGTAAAACAGTTCGCTAGTAATTATGAATCATGTAAGCTAATCTAACCCATAACAACGCTGAAATCCTCAGCAATCAATCATAAGACCTAAAAGCATAGAGCACCCAAAAGGATAAGAAATTCATACGTTGATCCTTGAGAAAAAGGAAGGGGACCGGGACAGTGAGTTGCAACTTGAAGCGACAGTAATACCTTATCTCTGCACACGTGCAGTTCACTGCACGGGATCCGCCCACGATGTTGCCGGTGAAGGAATGCAGCGCAAAAAGCTTTTTCCGCCCCACCTGTATCGAGGTCCTCTGATAAGCATCCATTGACATAAGCTTTCCGCCCCAATTCCATATAACAGAGCTAGGAAAATAAAAAGGAGATCGAAGATAAAGGGTATGAGCACAGTACCTGAACTGACTGCCGATTTAGAACGGTAGAGATTGAGGGGCTGCGGAGGAGGGGAAGTAAGCAGAGGAGCGGCAAATCGATCAGGCCCGGAGACTAACACTGGTGGGTGGCCTCGTAGATCGCATCCCCTAACGACGGCAACCTGAACAGTAGGGCCGATTCCCGGGTGCCAGGCGATGCATCTTTGAGGATGGCGAGCAAGAAGAGGAGCAGGAGATTGATCCCATGTAGTCGAAGCTGGCGGCCAGAGACTGCGGGTTCGGGGAGCAGGGCGACGGGGCTGAACGGCGTGATGCCGAGCAGAGAGAGCGCGGCGGCCGGCGGGTGCGGGGAGAGGGAGATGGGTCGGGGAGGAGAGGGGTGCGCGTGGCGGCGGAGATGGGTGGGCAGCGACGGCTGCGATGGCGCACGCGCCGGCGAACCAACGGCCAAGATCCAAGGAGGGCGCTAGGAACAGTAAAACAGTGATAGCAACAGTGAACTGACGGGAGGATCTAAGGATTCTATATGATAAACCAAAAATCCTGTTTTTGCAAACAAGCCCATATGAACAGATACATCTAATTCATTAAGTCTCAGGCCATGTTCATATATACCTTAAGTCTAAGATACTACTAAATAAGATTGCCACGCAGTTGTTTCATTTCGTCTCAAGTCTAAAGTATCAGTACTATGTTTATGCCTCTGTTTCTTGCAGAGCTCGGACTCAAAAGTGCATGTTGATGTTGGGATTGACCCCCTGGAGGTGCGTTTCCCATTCGAGTTGAACAAGGAGATATCATGCGTGCTTCAGCTGACAAACAAGTCAGATGACTTCGTCGCATTTGTTGCGAAGGCAAACCAGTCCAAATATTACTCACGGCCAGACAAAGGCATCATGTCGCCGTGGTCCAAGCACTATGTCGTGGTGACGATGCGAGCACAGGAGAACGAACCATCTGCAATGCAGTGCAACGACATATTCGTAATGGAAAGCGCTATTGTGAGCGAGGGTGGTGTCCCGCCCAGTGATACTGCTGACCACTTGTTCAAGGAAATTATGGCTGGTAAAGTGGTGGTGGACAAGGTGAAGTTGCCGATTGTTTATGTTGCACTGCATCAACATGCAAGTGCGTCCATGACCTGAATTAAAGGATCAGGTTTACACAAGAAACGTTAAAGTCAAATCCTTCGTATATTTTCTTTGTTGTATGCCTGCAGCGGACTGGTAATGATGAAATTAATTTGGTTTCTTCAAGAAAAAACTATGGGTAGCTTGCAGCGGAAATTTTGTGGAGCATCATACAGACCATATAATATTCATTCTTTGGCATACTCTTAGCTAAAACTGAAGTTCGATCCTGTGCTGTAGCCGGCTGGAGCAGATTTCATGACAAGACAATACAATTATAAAAATTATATAAATGATTAACCTCTAGCCACTTTGAGTTATCATTCTGTCCATTAGAAAGGCTAGATCATATCGATCCCTTGGGGCCTCGTGCGGGCTCAGGCTGTGGAGGGAGCAAGCTCGCGTGAGCCACGGTAGGCGCGGCGTCCGCGTCGATAGAGCAACAGTCATGTCAGAGCACGAGTGAGGAAGGCACGCAGGCTGGGTCAACGATCAGGGTGATGGCCAGCGAGAGCCCGAGCGAGGGAGGAGGAAGGAAGCAGGCGGGGTCGCTCGCCATCAGCACAAGCTCCTTTACAGCGGATCGGGGTTCTCTGAATTAAGGAACTCAGTCAATTCAGAAAACTGTAGAGGTCGCTACAGTAATGTGAGTAGAGATACAGGTGTCTGAATTAACACTGTAGCATTCCATGCTGACTGTCCATTCTTTATCCAACGGATGAGATGTCATCTGCTCCCTCCGTTTTTAAATTGATGTTGTCGTTGACTTTTTAAGTTACGTTTGACCATTCGTCTTATTTAAAATATTAGCTCAAATATGCAAAATTATAACCTACATTTCAAATTTCTTTAGTGATAAAACAAATCATAAAAAAATATTTGATAAAACTTTTTTGAATAAGACGAATGGTCAAACGTAACTCAAAAATCAACGACAACATCAATTTAAGAACG
>LAPY01000477.1:181655-196142 GCA_000970635.1 Eragrostis tef | reverse complement strand
ACGCCGGCCGGCGGGCGTCCTCCAACGACGCCTTGGGGCTCACTGCACACACATACAAGTAGTTAGGATTTCAGAACGGAATTGTGAGGCAAGACGGTGAAGAGTGTGCTGAGAAACTGACTGGTCTCGAAGGCGATGCCGTCGGGGCGGGAGGAGAGGAGGAAGACGAGGGAGAAGACGAAGCAGCCGACGACGATGGACAGAAGCCTGAACCGCTGCGACTCCAGCCGCAGCGGCAGCCCTCTGCCCCGACCCTGCTTCTCGCCTCCGGCGCCGCCTTTCATGGCCGACTGGGCCTAGCTAGTGGCGTCGCGCCGTCGTCGTCTCAAGAAGCTCAGGACTCAAGCTTCCTCCTCCTTGGTGGCGTGACGACGCAAAAGGCGGGTTCCAGTGGCGTCGCGCGATCCAAGAAACTGCTCTCCTTTTCTTTCCTCTGTATATATAGGTAGCTCGCTCCCTGCCCTCGACAGGTGGCTAAGGGCAATGGAGGAACGAAGGCTAGCCGGCCCTGTACCTAAGCTAGCAAAGCAAATGGAAGGCAAGGCAGAGCAGAGTCAGTTCTGCTTATATTCTCTTGCCTACCGCCTGAGAGCCGTTTGGTGACGAAGGTTTCAACCCCAATAATACGGTGGCCAGCCTAATTGAACATTCCTTGCAATTCGCTCGCGTGTTGATTGGACGGAGTGGTCATGGACCGGGTGCGAGGGTGATGCGGGAGCATGACCCGTCCATGTTCTATTCCTCGTCTCCTTCCCAACCTACACGTCGTGCTGGGTACTATACATCGTTTCTGCCTAAGTCCATAATTGTTTTTGGTCTTTCTGTGACTTCAATTTCCCTGTGATTTTATTTCATTTTCGATAATGGCATTTTGCGATGTTGTGGATGGCATGTTGATGTTGGTTTCGTCCGTCAAAGTTTATACGGTTTTGAATTCTTCGAGACTTACCGCAATTTTCTCATCGGTGGGGACTCTCCATGTGCTGGTCAATAAACAGGGGATAAATAGATACTCCACCACATGGGATACTGAAAATCAATGTTCAACGTATGGGATGGTTGATCACCACCATCTCCCGTTTTCTTGTAGGAACACAATCGCGTTATGCTGGATCAAACGCAGAACGTTAATGCAGTAGCAAGATAGCATGATGGCGCCAAAAACATGCAGGTCGCCCTGTCTGCCAATTTAAATTTAGTTATTTGATTTTTGTCAATCCGTATCCTCTACAATTAAACCCTTAGTCAATGAGTGATGAGGCATCTAATGGGTAAACGAAATATTGAAATTTTCAACGAAATAAGTACACGGCTCGTTTTCTTTTATAAGCAAAAGGCCATTGTGATGGTTGGCAGATATGTGATCTTTATTTTTTTTGGCGTCAATGCAAGTTCTAGTATTAATTTTGTAGAAAAATTAATGCAGTACTATATGTATGGTCACATAGTCGTGTTCCATACTAGCTGGATGCTTGATAACTTGGTTGAAACAAATTTTCTGTCCGCTGATAAAAAAGGGAAACATTTTCTCACTGATAGGACTTAAGCTTAAAGACTTCTGGCTCTAATATACCACGCTAAACTATTCTGCAACGACCAATCGCCCCTAAATGCCTAAGCCAATAAGAAAGAATGGTCAATTCACTCATGGTTCAACAGGAAATATTATAATTTGGATGGTAAAATGTTTTAATTACATTTTGATGATAATACATTGTTAAGTGCATCTACGGCAACTATACTGCACCACATCCGTGTCCTTCTGAAGTGCTTAGTCCAAATGGGGTGACTCTGCTTTGTGCTATTTTGTGTTTTAGCATGGACAAACAAGGGACATGTTCCGTGCCTCAAGATGCCTAGGCACACACGCATCCCCGTGCCATAAATCATGAATGCGGTCCGTGCTCTGGTCAGTGATATTCATCCTTGTACAGGGAAGATCAGACAACGACGCAACACTAACCACCTCTATTGTATTGCCATCACAAAATAGAAACCATGTCTCCATATGAACCGCTACATATATTTCCACATGCCTAATCTCCTGTCTCCATATGAACCGCTACATATATTTCCACATGCCTAATCTCCTGTCTCCATATGAACCGCTACATATATTTCCACATGCCTAATCTCCTGTCTCCATATGAACCGCTACATATATTTCCACATGCCTAATCTCCTGTCTCCATATGAACCGCTACATATATTTCCACATGCCTAATCTCCTGTCTCCATATGAACCGCTACATATATTTCCACATGCCTAATCTCCTGTCTCCATATGAACCGCTACATATATTTCCACATGCCTAATCTCCCAAATCTACCCTTTTTCAGATTATTTAGTTGTTGAGGAATGCAGAAACGCATATGTGCGGGACATGTATATATGGATGTAGCCCTACAGTTGTTCCGTGAAAAAATATCCACCAAAATTAAACCTATTTTCATGTGAAATCCATACGTCCCTTACAAATGTTTGTGAGGTTCCCAGATATACTATCGAACTAGAAGTTTTTTCATATGTTGCAAAAAGGATGATTTTACACTATTAAGGCTTGTGACCATAAAATTAACAATATATTACAGTATATGAAACGATTTTTCTGGTCAAAAATTTGCTGAGACAAAAGCAAATTTTCATGTGACTGAGAATTAGCAAATATTTTACTATAGTTATTCATTCTCCCTTTTCTTCTGTCACATATACTACAAGTGAACATGCCATGGTATCAAATCGTGGTTATGGGAGTATAGCCATGCAGCCAACATCCTTGTCACGCTCACTGTTCCGAGCTAAAGTGTAGCATACGCATGAACTCAAATGTCTTAGTCATCATTGATCGTTTGGTGGCATAGATAGATCAGCTAGGGCCTGATTTATGAATGGTTAATAATTAACAGCTGGTCCGATCATAATTAACAACTGGTCCGATCACACGGAGACAAAATCAAATACGCTTGAATTTGGAATGTTCTTGGTGGGAGCTCTTTGATCGTTTGCATGGTATCTATATTCCATTGTGCTGATCTTTTTGTCGCAAAACGTGCGTGCATGACAAAGTTGATGTTCTATATATATGTCTGCTGCAGTGGTCCGCTGTATGATTACGAACAAAACCGTTGACCTCACCTAGACACCTAATGACCTAACACATCATATACATGCACCCATTCAGATTCATGGATCCATTCTCCATCTAAGCTTCATTTTGAACATTTAGGAGACCTAATTGTTTCATGCATAGCGATTGTTCATGACGCTCAGAGAATTTTTAGGTGGTAATATAAAATGAAACAATAAAAAATATATACGTACTGTTTGTCCCCAAAAAGCAAATGTCAGCCCATTTCACATTGTTTTTTAGAGGGAAAAGTCTACATTGCCTCCCTCAACTATTGCCCGAGTTCGGATTTCCTCCCTCTATTACAAAACCAGGTAGAACGAGTCCCTGATCTCGTAAAACTGGTTGTTTTTCCTCCCTCGGCAGTTTTGGATGGCGGTTTTGTCCACCGTGGCAGTAGGACCCATAGGTCAGATGCCACGTCATCGTCTTCCTCCCTACTCTTCCCCTTGCCATTTCGTCAAACACCTTGGGTGCATCGGCTTGGAGAGAGTCGTGGCCCGTCCTCGCTTGCCCGACATCCACGCGATGCCTCGTGTGCCCGCGTCGAGCTCCGCGGCGCGTGCCCGGTGTCGAGCTACGAGTTGTGCCTCGGCGCCGCCCCTCGTCCTTGGCCCAGCTCTGCGGTGCGCCTGCGTGCGCGGCCCGCCGTCGAGCTCGGCGTCTGCGCTCCGCCTCACCCCCCAGCGTCGATTCCCGGCGTGGAGCGCTGCTCTGCGCCCAGCCATCGTTCTCTGCCTCGCGCCCCGGCGTCGCGGCCCCGCTCGGTGTCCCGCTCTGCCTTGCCCCTCCCCCTCCTCGGCGTGCACGAAGGCTTGGCTCGCCTGGTGGCGTTGCTCCACCTCCCGGGCGGCGTGGCGTGGCTGAACGAGGTGTCCCGCCTTGCGACGCATGCCGCGCGCTCCGCCACGGTGCCTTCGCTGTCAAGGGATACGCGGCCAGTGACGCCCAGCTCGCCTCCCTCCTCCTGCAACTGCAGCAGCAGGTCCAGGCACCACCGTCTAGCAACAGCAGCAGCTCTCGGTGAACGCATGCAGGCGGGAGGCCGCGACGCTAGTGGAGGCGCGCGCGAACGCGCTCGCTGCGGCTCGGCGAGAGTGTCCCCGCCGACGGCGCCAAGCTTGCCGTTAGCGCGAACAATGATGCGGCACCGTGACCAGGCACGCCGTCAGCTCCTGGGCGACGTAGGTGGACAAGCGGGAGGATGGCGCATCGCGAGGGGCGTGGGTGCGGTGGATCGAGGTGCGCTCTCAAGGTGTTCGACGGAATGGGGAAACGACGAGGAGAAGAGGAGGAAGGGAAGACGGTGACGTGGCATCTAACATGTGGGCCCCCTACTGCCACGTCAGCGAAACCGCCGTCCAAAACTTGACGTGGCACCTGACATGTGGGCCCCCTACTGCCACGTCAGCGAAACCGCCGTCCAAAACCGCCGAGGGAGGAAAAACAACCGGTTTCACGAGATCAGGGAGCCGTTCTACCTGGTTTTGTAATACAGGGAGAAAATCTAGACTCTGACAATAGTTGAGGCTTGAGGGAGGCAATATAGACTTTTCCCTTTTTTAGATCAGTCAGCCCGTTTCACATGCTTGGACATATAAATGTCGTGAGGCTTTCGTTCAACAATGGGCTTTCCCGTCGGCCCAATTTTACCCTTTGAAATCTTTTTTTTTTGAGGGAGTGGATGTTTCATTCTCTCGGATCCGGACGGTTTGGAAGCTAACACAGATGTCTGTTTTGACATTTTGTAACCTTCCTCTTAAAGTTGCTATTTCATTTTCTTCGATCTGGACATATGTTGGACGCTAACTTGGATGTCTATTTTGACACTTATCTTCTCATTTCCCTTTTTGTCAGATTTGGACGTGTTGGAAGCTATCTCGGGGTGTCTATCGGATTAGTCTGTATTGGCTTCATTCTTGTGGTCGAATGTACAGCGTTCATTTATCCTTTTTCTGATAAGTATTGGTTGGTAGTGACTAAATCATGTTCCAGTGAAGTTATCAAGTATCCTAAGTACTGCAGGAGCACGAGAACAACAACAATAATAGTATATACTAACTCCCTCCACCCTATGTTTAAGACGGCTAATCTAGTCAACTGAACTAGACCAAGAACAGTGTAATATGTCTCTGCACGCTAAGGTGTTATGGGAATGGAATTTCGACAGAAAAAAAAAGAAACAGTTTCATGTTCCTTTATCAAATTCAATATTCCCATAACTTCATGCTATAAAATGGGGGGAAGTTTTTAGTACAAAACCAACTTCGGTGCAAAGGTGCAAATAAACTATCGTGGTTGTTCGATCCCTATCTGACTGTTCACGATCAGGCGCAGGTTTCCCACAATTTACTCAACACCCCCCATGAAAACACAATCTCATAGGCGCGGGTTCCTCCCCTATCTCTTGTTCTTCCTCAGACACACTAGGAGCGGCGATTGAGAATGGCAATCAGAGAAAAGATCTCACCTCATCACAGGATCAAGACGGCACTCGCCGCTGGAATCGCCGGTACCGATGCGATGAATGAATCGATGTGAGCCCCGTTTAGAGGCGTGTTGTCTCTGCCGGAGTATGCACCAATGCCGTTCACAGCCTCGCCATCTATGCCGTCATTGGGAGGCAGCGTCATCCGCGGCTACGCTGTCTTTGCCGACGTCCGCACCAAGGCCGTTCATCAGTGGGCCATGAAACCCATCTGCAACCACGCCGTCACCTTCTAATTCAGTTTAGTAGCATTGCATCTGAATATCTCAATTTAACTTGTTCTGGTTAGAGACCATTAGACTTCTCATGATTCTTTGTTACATACAGGACTTTAATTAATTAAAAAAGAAATCACGCCGAGCTACAAGAAAAATTGCAGATTGAGATTGGAGCCTTTCACACATTTGTCCGAGCTGCTATCAAAAGATCATGCTTTGCTTCAAGTACGGAGGAGCTTGACACTGGAGGTGGTACAGGAACTAGAGCTTCAGCGAAGGTTACCGCAGGGCCTCGTCATCGGCGGTCGGCAAGCTGGTCGACGGAGTTAGGGCTGGGCCCAAGGTCGAGTAGCGGTACTGGCTGATGTCTTGGCCATTTCGGTTGACGGAGGTGTTGGAGGAAGTCCCTAGCCACCGCCGCGCTGACGATTTGCCTCCGGTTTTGTCTGGAAGGAAGATCGAGAGGAGAAACAGAGGAACCGTGCAGGCAGTCTTTTTCGCGAGATGGTATTTTCTTAGGAAGTGTTGTGTAAATATGTATAGGTGGGATTGAGGGATGCCCTCCGCCTGATCGTGGACAGTCAGATAGCCATTGGACGGCCACAAAAGTTCATTTGCACCTTCGCACTGAAGTTGGTTTTGCACTGAAAACTTCCCCATAAAATGGTCCCAGTACACTAGTGAAGCCAAGCACGCACAGCAAGTATATGTACTCTGTCCCATACTGCTCTGTTGTACCCTCCCGTTTCCGTGAATGAGCAGGCATATAGTCGTGGTGATAAAGCGTCCCATGCAGTGCACCACTGATCCGTCTACATTTCAGTTGAGAACCGCGGTAAATTTGCTGAAAAATGTTAGAACTGGGGACCTGGAAACGAACCTAGAACTGGAAGGGATAAAAAAGCACGCACATATAGTCAGAGGCTGCGCCTCCCTGAGGTGTAATCTATACTCGTAGTGCGCCTCTGCCTGGCTTGCCTGCCCATGACTATTAAATCCAATCAACGTAGGATAGTATAAAACAAGGAAGAAAAAAACGTGAAAGAAACTTCAGCTAGGTTGGCAGTGTTAGGCTGGCGATGTAAAGGTGAACTGAAAGAGGCTTTCATCATGAGAACCTTCAGCAGGCTCGCTCGTAAAAAACCAAAAAGGCTCCGTTGCTTCACCAAACCGCTAATGCGCATGACACGACGCACATGCCTCGCAAGATGACGATATAGGAGTAAGCGGAGGCCAAGGAGATCTGCTGCTCTCCTCTGACTTCCATTGATTCCCGTGTCAGGCGAGAGCATGCTACCGAAGAAAAAGAGCTAGTTCCTCGACCGTTCGGATCGTTGGATGCCAGCCACAAACTGCTGCTACGACGGCGAGGCTATGCTCTGACTTCGATTTATTAGTTTTTTCGGCATCGTCACAGTTACAGCACAGCGGTGGGCGAGCTTATGCTTGGAGGTTCCTGAGGCAAGAAGGTAGAAGGCTCAGAGCTGCAGGCCGACGGCCATGAAAGGCGGCGGCGGAGACAAGCTGGGGAGAAGCAGGCCGCCGCTGCTGCAGCTGGAGTCGCAGCTGTTCAGGCGGGTGTCCGTCGTCGTCGGCTGCTTCCTCTTCGTCCTCGTCTTCCTCTTCTCCTCCCGCCACGACGTCGCCGTCTTCGACACCGGTCAGTGTTCTGCTATACTACTTTCCTCCTCACGACTTGTGTCTTCACGTTGTATATGTTCTGCAAATCCTCGTGCTTCGCTTCTGAATTCTGAAAGTGCGATGTTCTTCCTCGTGATATCATGCAGTGATCCCCAAGGCGTCATTGCGCACGCCGGTCGCCGAGACCCTGCGCTCGTCCGCCGGCCAAGGTACGTGCCGACGTGCGTCGTCACACCAACACAGTACTCGATCATTTCGCCTCTGCTCTACACGCTCTTTAATTCGACCCTCTTTGTCTAATTTTCCTTCAGAGGTTGGAAACACGACGATAGCAGCAGAGACGAACGGCGTCGTGACAGAAGCAGAGCACGAGAGCAATGCCGCCGCCGCCGCGTCGACATCGAATTCCGGCAACCGGGCAGCACCAGGTACGCACGGTACGTCTTCCACACTCGCGCCGGCCGACGCCATTCTTTCCACAAGAGAGCGCAAGAACGCAAAATCTGACTTGCGCACATCGTGACAGGCGCCGCCGCTGATGAGGCGGTCCAAGACAACGCCGTGCACGTCACGGCGGGCGCAATAGCCGCGCAACAACCCGCCATGGAAACGAAGCCGACGTCTCCGCAGCGCGGACTCCCAGGTGCCTAATCTAAACTAAACAAACCGTACGTGTAGTGTCAATGCAAGGGGGGTTCCGTCCGTGAATCTTGTGCCAATCCCGATGCACGCACGCTAACGGCCGGCATTGTTTATCATGTGCTTATTTTGTGCTATACTATTCTGGCCAGGGAACACGGGCATTATTACGCCGCGCCCGGCGCCCGCGCCGACGTGTGCGACCTCGCCGGCGACATCCGCTTGGACGCCAACGCTTCCACGTTCGTCGTCGTCGTTGATAATGATGATCTCCCGGCGGGCGGCGCGAACGGGACGGCGAAGACGGAGTACAAGGCCCGGCCGTACCCGCGGAAGGGCGACGCGACGGCCATGGGCCGCGTCACCGAGATCACCGTGCGTACGACGGCGGCGAGCGCCGAAGCGTCTGCGCCGCGGTGCACGGTGACGCATGCGGCGCCGGCGGTGGTGTTCTCGGTCGGCGGGTACGCGGGCAATATCTTCCACGACTTCACCGACGTGATCGTGCCGCTGTTCGGCGCCGCGCGGCTGCGCTACCGCGGTGAGGACGTGCAGCTCGTCGTGACGGACGCGAACCCCCGGTGGCTCACCAGGTACGGCGCGCTCCTCCGGGGCCTGTCGCGCCACGCGCCGCTCGACCTCGCGAAGGCCGCCGCCGCCGGGGAGGTGCACTGCTTCGCACGCGCCATGGTCACCCTGCGCGCGCACCGGGAGCTCCTGATCGAGCCGGAGCCAAGCAACACCGACCTCGCGATCGCAATGCCGGAGTTCACGCGGTTCCTCCGCCGCGCGCTCTCGCTGCCCCGCGACGCGCCCACGCGCCCTGGCGGCAACGCCACCGTCAAACCCCGCCTCCTCATCATCTCCCGCCGCGGCACGCGACGCCTCCTGAACGCGGACGCCGTGGCGCGCGCTGCTTCGCAGCTCGGCTTCGCTGCCTCCGTGCGCGAGCTGGACGTCTCCGACGACGTGGCCCGCGTGGGCCGCCTCATCAACTCGTACGACGCGCTGGTGGGCGTGCACGGCGCCGGCCTCACCAACATGGTGTTCCTCCCCGCGGGGGCGACGGTGGTGCAGGTGGTTCCCTGGGGCGGGCTGCGGTGGATCGCGCGGCTGGACTTCGGGGACCCGGCCGAGGCCATGGGGTTCCGGTACGTGCAGTACGAGGTGGCCGTGGAGGAGAGCACGCTCAAGGACAAGTACCCACGGGGCCACGAGGTGTTCACCAACCCGACGGCGCTGCACAGGAAGGGGTTCGGGTTCTTGAGGCGCACGTTCTTGAACGGGCAGGACATCGTCGTCGACGTCGAGCGGTTCAGGCCCGTGCTGCTCCAGGTGCTCGACAACCTCCGGCAGACAGGAAGTAGGTAGACGTACGGCAAGTTGGTGCTTTGAAACTACATGGTACATACATACTAGCATCTTGTACGTACTTACATACTGTAGTTGGAGCTTTGAATTTTTGTTACTGAGTGAATCAAAAAAATATTCTTTTGGGCGCCTGAGTCACATACGTACCTCGCACATTTTCGTGCCAAAGGAAAAAAAAACAAAAGAAATCGCTGTGTATCGGCACTGGGCCAATTTCAACTGGTTTCACCACGTCGACCAAAGCTCAGACTTGTTCGGGAGGCCCAGAAACAAACCCATGTGTTTCGGGATACCAGGGTTTCCCCTAAAAAAAAATGAAAGATATCCAGGGTGTGTTTACTTATGTTTTCTTTTTGGACAAATTTACCTGAAAACACTTTAGTGGTGTGCAGTCTGATTTGGGTTCCATAAACCTGAACTGTCGAGCAGAGTGGTACTCGGAAGGATTGCACGAACAAGGCGAACCCGGACATCATCGCTGCTCTCATAGATGCTGCCTTGCTTTGTAAGAGGATGCGGAAAATGTAAAACACGACACAAGCTTGAGTTCCGCTTCCACGGGTTGAAACACCTTGGTTCCGATGACACTGTCTTGCATACTTGCATTCTGCTGCGCAAGGGACGGCAAACTTTACACCATGAATGCCCATTGCCCAAGAATCAGAATCTGTACGGGAAGCAGTTCAGAGTTCAGAGAGAGTTCGCTTCAATGGCAGATTCCTTCAGGCTAGCGGTTGATGCTTGGTTGGTACTTGGTACAATGCACACAGTCCTTCGTTCACAGTGCCAGGAGAAATGTATCGTAAATGTTCCTGTTACAACGTCTGAAGTTTTCTTCCGCCAGCATGCCTAGATTACTCTTATCTCATAATTATGCAGATCCAGCCTTCCCCATCGCCATTGCCAGGGTCAGATCCTGCATTTGCAGCATCCATCATCACATAATTCAACTTTTTTTCCCCAGAAACTAAGGGCTATTGTTACCCACGTCAAGAGGACAGATCGGAATCAATCTCCGGCTGTTCTGCATCGGCATGGATGACGTGCGGTGCCGTACGCCGACCGGAGATGAGGCGCGTTGCAGGAGATATCCGGCGGAAATGGCGAGGAGGGATCTGGAGGAGGAGCGGACTCCATTAGGTGGCCGCCGCTAGCCGTCGCCGGACGGGAAGGGGAAGCTGCCATAAGCGCGGAAGGATCATATTGCGAAATAAGTATCCATTTGAGGGGGTCATATGTAAATATTTGGATCGCGATCCAACCGGGGGGTTTGTTTGTAAATATTTGGATCGCGACTATTAATCGCGATCTAATCTAGGGGGCGTTCTGTAAATTTTGCAAGAGTCCTGTCTGAGAATTAACCGGGTCATCGCCGCCGCCGGCGCTGCGGCCTCGCCATGGCCAGCTCCGAGCTCCCTCACACCAGCATCGGTGCCGAGGCGGTTTCCAGTTCATGATCCGCTAGCCGAAATCCGTCACCAAACCCTCCCCCACCCGCGTTCGAAAGAGGAGAGAGCGAGCGGCGGCGGCGGACATGGACCTGCTCGTTGCGAGCTCGATTTCAGGCGCTGCGCTTGCCAATGTGATCAATAAACGACGCAATAGCTGAGGTCTCGCGTACCGCACCCTAGGTGTTGATTGCAGAGGGGAAAGACGCCGTAGGTTCAGCTAAGGTGTGGTTGTTGGAGGAGCTGGTCGCCCCGCGAGCGAGCACGATGACGGCGCGGGTGCAGGGCCAGCAGCCCGTCAAGATGAGCTGCGGGAGGCAAATGCCGGGGAGTGAGCAATAGCATGGATGGACCTTGCTTCTGATTCTGTGAACTGAAGAGAAGAGCAGGAAACGCTGAATGAAAAGCAGGCTGGTGAGAAGAACAGAGCACTCTGCTTCCCTCCCCTCCTCTGCTTTTCCTGATGAATTTCATATTTTCATCACATATTTGGTGCCAAATTGTTTTTCATGAAACGCAAAATAAATTAATGTTGTTTCTTCTTCGATATCTGTTGAGGTAATTGTAACATATGTAAAGGACCTATGTGTAAAATGGAATGAATAGAAGAGGAAGTGAGAGGAGGGTGCACGGTAGAGCACCAGGAAAAATTCCCCAATTGCAACATGGTATTCAGAGCTGGTTAGGGTTAGGGTCTCACCATCCTCGTCGCCGGGAGGCCATCGTCGAGCTTGGAGGAGCGCGCGCCGGCGACTTGCGGCGGCGTGCCGCGTGGAGGCGTCGTGCGCGGACCCGGGCGACGCGGCAGCGCGCGCGCGCAGGCGGCGCGCATTGGCGAGCGCGAGCACTGTGTGGGGGGCGACGCGTGCGGGCTCGGCCGGGGTGTGCGCGTGGACGGCGAGGTGTGGGCGAAGGTGGTTCGTGGATGTGGAGGTGCGCCCGTGATTGAAGGAGGAAGGAAGGATAAGAGAGCAGCAGTGCTTCGTGGATGTGGAGATGCTCGGGGAGAGAGAAGTGGAATGATTTGGCTTGTGTGATGCTGTTCTGGTTCTGCTGAGGAAGAAGAAGGGTCCGGACCATCCGACTGGAGACCGGAGAGTCCGGTGGGGGCTCTCTGTTGGGATCGGTCCAGGTCCGGAGTGTCCGGTAGTATACCGGACTGTCCGGCAGAGTGTTGAGTGTGTGTGATTGGTTAGAATGACTCCGGAAGAGATGGAAGCTAAGAGAAAGGAGGAAGAGGATGCACTGAAGGCAGTGTCTGACCAGCATGGCAGTGGTAGTAGTGGAAGACCCGATCCGGTGTTTATGAAGAGTGAGGTGAGATGTCTGATACAGGAGCTTGTAGAGATGGGTGTGATTGGCGGCAACAAACCGGTGGTTCAGCGAGTGGTCCAACCACAATCACCGGAACTGAAGTTGGAACTTGTACCAAATGATGTAAGGCTAGAAGGTAGTAAAAACTACTTGAATTGGTCCAGAAGAGTACGGGTGCTTCTAGCAGGCAAGCATGTGGAGCACTATTTAGATGAGACATGTGTTGAGCCAGTCAATAAAAACAGTGTTGAGTGGCGAGATTGGTATGCAACAAACTCTGTGATAGTGGCATGGTTGCTCGCATCCATGCTTCCCTCTGTTGCCAAGAGAGTGGAGGCGATGCGCTCTGCATCACATATATGGGAGACTTTGAGTGGCTTGTACTCAAGGAAAAGAAATGTAATGGCAATGATGAAAATTCAGGGCAAGGTGGATGCTGTGAAACAGGCGGGAAGATCAATTGAGCAATATGCGAATGAGCTTCAGTCCTTGTGAGAGGAGCTAGATCACTATGCTCGTCTCTAAATGGAGACCCCACGAGATGCTCAGGCGGTTGATAAGTGGGTGTAAGACAGGAAAGTGACTCACTTCCTAAAAAATTTGGACCCAGAGTTTGAGAGTAGGAGAGCTGCCTTTTGTCATCAGACAAGCCTTCCTACTATGAATGAACCGATTAAAGCTATGAGTGAAGAAGAAAGTAGATTCTGAATGATGGCTAACAATAATCCTGTGAGACCCGCCTATGTTGCAGTTGAAAACAAAGAGTGCTACAACTATGGAGAAAAGGGACACATGAGTTATAATTGTCCCAATCCAGAAAGTAGAGGTGGTCGAGGCGGGACTCGTTGAGGTCGATGGAGTACTCGTGGAAGTTATGGTAGAGGTCTTGGTAACCGTGGTGGAGGTCGAGGTAGAGGTCGTGTTGGCCTTAGAGCCAATGTGGTTGTGACTGAGGAAGCTCCTTCAATCACTTTGACAGGGGAGCAAGTCAAGCAGTGGGAGCAATGGCAGAAAGGCAAAGCTCCTGAGAGCTCCACCCCATGTGATGCAGTGACCCCCCACACCAGCAACTTCGGTAATTTTGCCAACTACGCCCACATAGGCAAAGGTACTCCGGCACGGGCACTTGCATCCTCATGTAGAAATCATATAGAGTGGGTTATAGATTCTGGTGCATCCAAACATGTTACAGGCATATCTAGCTCATTCAAAACATACATTCCATATGTTCATTCCGAATCTGTTCAAACTGCCGACGGTACATCTCAACCCATTCATGGTATAGGGTCTATAGAGTGCACTCCATCTCTTAATCTTGCATCTGTCTTGCATGTTCCATCCTTTCCTGTCAATCTTATATCTGTTAGTGCCATAATTGATCAACTCAAGTGCATAGTAATTTTTGATGAAACCTCTTGTGTCTTTCAGGAGAGGGGGACTGGGAGAAGGATTGGAACTGGAGTCAGGCGTAATGGGTTGTGGTTCATCAATCATGAGGAGGCAGCACTGGCAGCTACTGCGGATGGGAATGTGATGGAAATTCTGCTACTCCACCGTCGGTTAGGACATGTATCTTTTGGATGCTTGAGTCAGTTGTACCCTGCTATGTTTAAGGGAGTGGATAGAAGTAAACTAGTTTGTGATGCATGTGAACTTGGCAAGCATACTAGATCCACTTATCCTAGTATTGGTCTTCGTAGTTGTGAACCTTTTATGTTAATACACTCTGATGTTTGGGGTCCCTGCTCTGTTACCTCTGTGAGTGGTGCTAAATCATTTGTCACCTTCATTGATTGCTACACACGTATGACTTGGATTTATATGCTCAAGCACAAGAGTGAGGTGGCTAGGTGTTTTCAAGACTTTCATAAGTTGATTGTTAATCAATTCAATGCCAAGGTTAAAATTATTCGTTCTGACAATGGAACAGAGTATTTGAATCATGAATTCCAATCATACACTTCAAACCAGGGGATTATTCATCAAACTACATGTCCTGGCACCCCACCTCAGAATGGTGTCGCTGAGAGGAAGAATCGTCATCTATTGGAGGTAGCGAGATCTCTCATGTTTCAAATGAATGTGCCTAAATATTTGTGGAGTGAAGCGGTGATGACGGCCGTATATCTTATCAACCGCACGCCATCCAAAATACTTGGTATGAAGTCACCATCTGAGCTTTTGTTAGACCAGCAAGAGTTTAAAGTCCCACCAAAAGTGTTTGGTTGTGTTTGTTTTGT
>LAPY01000477.1:158166-180830 GCA_000970635.1 Eragrostis tef | reverse complement strand
TCTGACAATGGAACAGAGTATGTGAATAATGAATTCCAATCATACACTTCAAATCAGGGAATTATTCATCAAATCACTTGTGCTGGCACCCCACCTCAGAATGGTGTAGCTGAGAGGAAGAATCGTCATCTATTAGAGGTAGCAAGATCTCTCATGTTTCAAATGAATGTGCCAAAGTATTTATGGAGTAAAAATACTTGGTATGAAGTCACCATCTCAGATGTTATTAGGCCAACAAGAGTTTAAAGTTCCACCCAAAGTGTTTGGTTGTGTTTGCTTTGTAAGAGATCATCGACCTTCGGTGGGCAAGTTAGATCCTTAAGCAGTGAAGTGCATATTTGTTGGATATGCTCCAAATCAAAAAGGGTACAAGTGTTAGGACCCTGTTGGACGAAGATTGTTTGTGAGTATGGATGTGACATTTCGTGAGCTAGAACCTTACTATGCCACAAAAGGTGATCTTGATCAGTTTCTTGATGAGTTCTCTCCAGTCCTAATGGATGACTGTAGAGAGGGGGAGAATGATGGTGGAGATGGTGATGGAGCTAGTGATGGTGTTGTTGTTGGTGGTAGTCTTGGTGGAAATATTGGCGGTGATGAGGTGGTGACTTCGGAGAGTCCGGAGGAGGGGATTGGTGAAAGGAGTAATCAGGAAGGCATGAATCATGATGAAAATAGTGATGATCAAAGAGAAGAAGAAGTGGTGGTTGTTGGGACAATCCCGTGCCCTACTAGAAGTTTGGAAGGCAAGGCGAATCAGAACCAGGGGGAGAAACAGACCATAGTATATCATCGAAAGCGATCTAAGAAGCAGGGAGAGCAACCACAACCAGAACAACAGCCTGATACTCTAGTTCCGATCCCTTCCATGGACTCCTCTCCTCCAAGCCCATCAGTCCCAACTGGTAATATCTCTCCCACCATTGATCATATAGATTTGCCTCTTGCACAACGTAGAGATCCTAGAGCTAATGCTGGAAAGCCTCCTCCTCGTTATGGTTTTGATGAATCTGATATTACCAATTATATTTCCTACTCCAGTGTCTCTCCTGCATATAGGACATTTGTTGCATCATTACAAACAGTGTCTATTCCGAAGGACTGGAGGTGTGCTAAACAACATCCAAAATGGAAGGATGCAATGAAGGAGGAGTTGAGTGCCCTTCAGAAGAACAAGACATGGGAACTTGTCCATCTTCCAGAAGGAAAGAAGGCAGTGGGTTGTAAGTGGGTGTTTACAGTAAAACAAACCCCTGAAGGAAAGGTGGATAGGTACAAAGCAAGATTGGTTGCAAAAGGATATAGTCAGACATATGGGATTGACTATGATGAAACCTTTGCTCCTGTAGCAAGAATGAGTACAGTGAGGACATTGATCTCATGTGCAGCCAACTTTGGTTGGCCTCTTCATCAGTTAGATGTAAAGAATGCATTCCTTCATGGAGACTTGCAAGAAGAAGTCTATATGGAAATTCCACCTGGATTTGCAAATGAACAAACTCTTGGAAAGGTATGTAAACTCAAAAAGTCACTGTATGGCCTGAAGCAGTCACCACGCGCTTGGTTTGACAGATTCAGAAGAGCGGTGTGTGATATGGGCTATTCTCAATGTAATGGAGATCATACAGTGTTTTATAGGCATCGGGGTTCCAATATCACTATCCTAGCTGTTTATGTAGATGATATAGTGATAACTGGAGATGATGTTGAGGAGATCAAGGTATTAAAAGAAAGGTTGGGAAAGGCTTTTGAGGTGAAGGACCTTGGACCACTTCGATATTTTCTTGGGATTGAAATTGCTAGGTCACCAAAAGGATCCAAAATACTTGGTATGAAGTCACCATCTGAGCTTTTGTTAGACCAGCAAGAGTTTAAAGTCCCACCAAAAGTGTTTGGTTGTGTTTGTTTTGTGAGGGATCATCGACCTTCGGTGGGCAAGTTGGATCCTCAAGCAGTCAAGTGCATATTTGTTGGGTATGCTCCTAATCAAAAAGGATACAAGTGTTGGGACCCTGTTGGACGAAGATTGTTTGTGAGTATGGATGTGACATTTCGTGAGCTAGAACCTTACTATGCCACAAAAGGTGATCTTGATCAGTTTCTTGATGAGTTCTCTCCAGTCCTAATGGATGACTGTAGAGAGGGGGAGAATGATGGTGGAGATGGTGATGGCGCTAGTGGTGGTGCTATTGTTGGTGGTAGTGTTGGTGGTACTGTTGGCAGTGATGAGGTGGTGACTCCGGAGAGTCCAGAGAAGGTGATTGGTGAAAGGAGTAATGAGGAAGGCATGAATAATGATGGTGGTGATGATCAAGCAGAGGAAGAAGTGGTGGTTGTTGGGACAATTCCGTGCCCTACTAGAAGCATAGAAGGCAAGGTGAATCAAAACCAGGGGGAGAAACAGACCATAGTATATCATCGGAAGCGGTCTAAGAAGCAGGGGGAGCAACCACAACCAAAACAACAACCTGATACTCCAGTTCTGATCCCTTCCATGGACTCTTTTTCTCCAAGCCTATCAGTCCCAACTGTTAATATCTCTCTCACCATTGATCATATAGATTTGCCTCTTGCAAAACGTAGAGATCCTAGAGATAATGCTGGAAAACCTCCTCCTCGTTATGGTTTTGATGATTCTGACATTGCCAATTACATTTCTTATTCTAGTGTCTCTCCTGCATATAGGACATTTGTTGCATCATTACAAACAGTGTCTATTCCGAAGGGCTGGAGGTGTGCTAAACAGGATCCAAAGTGGAAGAATGCAATGAAAGAGGAGTTGGGTGCTCTTCAGAAGAACAAGACATGGGAACTTGTCCATCCTCCAGAAGGAAAGAAGGCAGTGAGTTGTAAGTGGGTCTTTACAGTAAAACAAACCCCTGAGGAAAAGGTGGACAGGTACAAAGCAAGATTGGTTGCAAAAAGATATAGTCAGACATATGGGATTGACTATGATGAAACTTTTGCTCCTGTGGCAAGAATGAGTACAGTGAGGACGTTGATCTCTTGTGCAGCCAACTTTGGTTGGCCTCTTCATCAGCTGGATGTGAAGAATTAATTTTTTCATGGAGACTTGCAAGAGGAGGTCTATATGAAAATTCCACCTGGATTTGCAAATGAACAAACTCTTGAGAAGGTGTGCAAACTCAAGAAGTCGCTATATGGCCTGAAACAGTCACCACGTGCATGGTTTGACAGATTTAGGAGGGCTGTGTGTGATATGGGATATTCTCAATGTAATGGAGATCACACAGTGTTTTACAAGCATCGAGGTTCGAACATCACTATCTTAGCTGTTTATGTGGATGATATAGTGATAACTGGGGATGATGTTAAGGAAATCAAGGTCTTAAAGGAAAGGTTGGGAAAGCCTTTGAGATGAAAGATTATGGACCACTTCGATATTTCCTTGGGATTGAGATTGCTAGGTCACCAAAAGGAATTGTTCTCTCCCAAAGAAAGTTGTGACATCCTGGCCCAAGGCTTAATAAGATTGATAGATTACTCGTATCAACATGTTGCAACTTCTTTTCCGAAAGCTCATCTCGAAAGAGTTCCGAGGTTAAGCGTGTTTGGCATGGAGCGATGGGTGACCGACTGGGAAGTCATTTCCGGGTGCGTACGAGTGAGGACAAAATGCGCAGAAAAGACATGTGTTGGTCTGTGGGGTTAGTCTTGAGGTCCTAGAGGGCTACCAGGTGTGCGGGCCTGGCCTCGAGAGCGGTTTCACGGGCGCGTATGGGCGCAGTTGCGCAGGCATGGGGCGCATGGCTAGTGTGGGCCCAGAGTGGTCACACAGCATGGCACATGCGCTGGCACTGGACACACAGACGTGGCCAAGAGAGGACGTTCCTGGATTCAGATTGACCGACGAGGACGTCGGTCATCTAAGGGTGAGTATGTGACATCCTGGCCGAAGGCTTAATAGGATTGATAGATTACTCATATCAACAAGAAGCGTGCTTGGCCTGAAGCGATGGGTGACCGACCGAGAAGTCATTTCCGGGTGCGCACGAGTGAGGACAAAGCGCGCAGAAAAGACATGTGTTGGCCTGTGGGGTTAGTCTTGAGGTCCTAGAGGGCTGTCAGGTGTGCGGGCTCGGCCTCGGAGAGGCGGGACGCTACAGAAATATGTCCTTGATTTGCCAGTAGAAACTGGAATGCTAGGGCGTCGTCCGTGTGGTTCACCTATTGATAGGAACCATTGAATAGGTGCTGAATCAGGTGATCCAGTTGATAAGAAAAGATATCAAAGGCTAGTTGGTCGGTTGATTTACCTTTGCCATACAAGACCTGATATTTCATATGCAATGAGTGTGGTGAGTAGGTAAATGCATGATCCTAGAAGTGGACATATGGAGGTGATTTATCAAATACTTAAGTGTTTGAACTCCTGGAGAGGGGAATTGGTTTAGGGCAAACCAACATTTGAATGTGAAGGTTATTGTGATGCAGACTGGGCGAGTAGTAGAAATGACATGAGATCCACATCTGGATATTGTGTGTTTGTAGGAGGTAATCTTGTTTCATAGCGAAGCAAGAAGCAAGCCGTGGTGTCTAGATCTACAGCAGAGGCGGAGTATTGAGCCATGGCATTGGCTCTATGTGAAATGATGCGGGTAAAAAGTCTTTTGAAGGAGCTTCGAGTAATGAGAAATGAGGCTATGAAGCTACATTGCGACAATGTAGCCGCAATTAACATTACAAATAATCCAGTTCAATTTGATTGAATGAAGCATGTGGAGATTGATAGATTCTTTATCAAGGAAAAGATGGATGGTGGTACCTTGAAGCTAGAATATGTAAAGTCTCGTAATCAACTAGTTGATTGTCTCACCAAAGGTTTAGGTCTTAGGGATATTGAGTTGTCATGTAACAAGATGGATATGTTGAATATATTTAGCCCATCTTGAAGGAGAGTGTTGAGGTAATTGTAACATATGTAAAGAACCTATGTGTTAAATGGAATGAATAGAAGAGGAAGTGAGAGGAGGGTGCACGGTAGAGCACCACGAAAAATTCCCCGATTGCAACAATATCCCATACCTAGTGTCTTGTCAAGTGTCACCCAGGATGTCTTATTAATTCAGTTTTTCTTTACAATTACACTTTTTCCTATCATTATACTATGCCTTACAGATAATCTTCTAGCCCTTCAGAGTGAAATTGGAGGCTCATTTTCTTAGTTAAATATTAAATAGACTAGTGATGCTGTAATACTGCCTACAAATAGATGGAGCACGTTTTAACATCACAGTTTTTGTTTCTAAAACAAGTACAACGCTTCTTTTTTCAGCGAGATACAAGGTATCAACATTGTGTTTTATGATGACAAAAAATCTGAAGTAAATGTATTAAGTATTAACGCCAACATTCTGAGCAACCAACAAGGAGGCTAGTAAATATATGCACTCTGTTTCTCCAAAAGACGAGTAGACACAAGTACCATCAAATGATCAAACTATCTTGGCACAAGTACCCATCACTTGCTTTCCTGAACAATCCCATGACTTTATACCAGTAAGTGACAGAGAAGTAATATTTCTGATGATGAATTAGCTTTCATTAGCACAATAACTGTTACAACAATATGTGGTACAGGAAAGAATACAAAACTGTAATCTATTTGTCAAACTACAGCTGAAGAAGGTCAAGGGCCTGCAAAAGGGTAGGCTTGAATCTCCTCAGATTGAGCTTCACATCCTGTGACATGGTAATGTCTGCCAAGTGCCAAAGCATTCCATCCTTGAGACCTTGACTGTGGTTGGTGCGACCGGCGCCATGCACTGCTAGCAGAACGTCACACGAGTTCACCATCGTCGCAAAACTCTAAGTTGCCACCGGCCTCAGAGAAACTCACTTCAAATCCTAGCGCCCTTGACATGGCAGCCACTAGACGAAGGTTCAGGAGCTTCCTTGTGCCTCGTCTTGATATGACCAGCATTTTTGGTTTCTTGCAAGGCTGCTCACCCAGGATCAATGGCCTGTCCCTGCTGAGACCATACGAATGGCGCAAGAATCTTGTGAAGTCAAGCATTGTGTACCCCTTTGGGTTTCTTGTTGGATGCTGGCGAATGATGAGATACCTATCTCTCACTAGGCCAAGAATTGCATGCTAAAAGCAGTGAACATCCTTGTTAGTGTCAAAGTCAATTATGTCATGACACGATAGTCTCCATACATAGCATTGACTTGTATTTCTGAATCCACCAATGATTGTAGTCGGTAATGAAAATTTTTACCCGCCCTTTGAACCGGAAAGAAGTTAGATATAGTGGAATCAAAACATCTGACATGTCATGGAAGAAGTTTCCAGTATATCCACCAATCGAGAAAATAACTGCTGGAACTTCATGGTTGACGCTGCATTTGGGGGCACCATTTTCACCTGTAGCTACTCTGATGACCACTTCAAGAGGTGGCAAAGTATCATTCTGGCGAGCATATGGCCTAATCTGCGGCATTTCCTCGTCTTTCTGCATTGCCATTGCCAGAGCAACTGATGAATTTTCTGGAGCAACTCGCGCATCACCCCACATTTGGCAGATGATTGGCTTTGCGTAAGGGAAACCTTCATCTCTACTGTTATGATCACAGTCTTACTGCTAGGCATTGGAACTTGAATATCTGTAACTGCTAGAAAGTATGATAACATGTAAGACATTCATGTTTCAACTTTAAACACTGCTGTACTGCTGCTACACAATCTATTTTGCAGGGAGAAATGGTAACTTAGTATTCACAAGAAGTGA
This sequence comes from Eragrostis tef, assembly GCA_000970635.1. NCBI lineage: Eukaryota > Viridiplantae > Streptophyta > Magnoliopsida > Poales > Poaceae > Eragrostis > Eragrostis tef. The sequence goes on along the minus strand of LAPY01000477.1, from coordinate 174,078 downwards.
CAAAAAGAAAAAAGTTGTATAATGCGGTTATCTAACCTGCTCGCTGAGGTTTCATGAAAGAGCTTCCAGGAGGGGAATCAGACTCGGCAGAAGATGCTAACTGTCCCTCCGTTCCAGATTTATTTTCCAAAACTGTTCCATTCTTGACAGTGTCATTGTTACCTACCTCAAGATGATCGATCAGAATCAATCTCCGGCAGTCTCTGTCACCGGCACCGTCTGCAATTTACCCCGGCCATTCTGCATCGGCATGAAATTAACGTGCGGTGCCGTACGCCGGCTGGATATGATGCTGGTTGCAGGATAGATCCTGCGGAAATGGAGTGGAGGGATCTGGAGGAGGAGCGGAACTCCATTCGCGTCGACGAGGTGGCCGCCGCCGTCGCCGGACGGGAAGGGGGAACTGCCATAAGCGCGGAAGGATCATGTTGCTAAATAAGTGTCCGTTTGAGAGGCTTAATGTAAATATTTGAATCGCGACTCTTAATCGCGATCCGAACTAGGGCGCATTATGTAAATAGTTGGATCGCGTAGTTGCGATCCAACCTAGGGGGCCGTTCTGTAAAATTTGTAAGGGTCCTCTCTAATAATTATGCGGGTCGTCGCCGCCGCCGGCGCTGCGGCCTCGCCATGGCCAGCTCCGAGCTCAACCCTGGCATCCTGCCGAGGCTGTTTCCGCTTCATGCCCCACCAGCCGAAATCCTTCACCAAAAACTCCCCCACCCGCGCTCGGAAGAGGAGAGAGGGTGCGGCGGCGGCGGCCATGAACCTGCTCGGCGCGAGATCGATTTCAGGCGCTGCTCTTGCCAATGTGATCAACGAAGCCATCGCTGAGGCCTCGCAGTACCGCGCCCTAGGTGTTGATTGAAGAGGGAAAAGGTACAGGAGGCTCCGCTAAGGTGCGGTTGTTGGAGGCGCTGGTCGCCCCGCGATCGAGCTCGATGAAGGCTCCAGCAGCCAGTCAGGATGAGCTCAGGCGAAAGCGGAGGAGATGGACAGGGCCAGGACGCTGCGGGAGGCCGACGCCGGGGAGTGATCATGGACGGAGCTTGCTTGTGAAGAGAAGAGCAGGAAGCACTGACTGAAAGCAGAGCAGGCTGGTGAGAACTGAGAACATAGCTCTCTGCTTCCCTCCCCTCCTCTGCTTTTGCTGATGAATTTCATCATATATTTGGTGCTAACTTTTTCTGAAACAATGCATAATTTTGTGTCATCAAGGTTGTCTTATTAATTATTTTGCTTGACTTACAATTACTCTCTTTTTTTCTATCATTATACCACGCCTTTCACATGGTAATCTTCTAACCTTGGGAGAAAAATTGGTGGCTCATTTTCTTAGTTAAATATAAAGTAATTGTACTAATTATTAACGCCAACATTCTAAGTATCCAACAAGGAGGCCACATTAAACATATGCACTCTGTTTCTCCAACAGATGAGTAGCAAAAGTACCACCAAATGATCAAACTATCTTGGTACAAGTACCCATCACATGCTTTGCTGAACAATCTCATGACTTTATATCAGTCAGTGACATAACTAAAGAAGTAGTACATATTTGTGGTGATGAATTATCTTTCATTAGCACAATAGAGGTTACAACTATATGATCTTTTTAGTCAGTAAAAGAATTAAGTAACAAAGAATGGGCTATACATGGTACAAGAAAGAACACAAAACTGTCACCTATTTGTCAAACTACAGCTGAAGAAGGTCAAGGGCTTGCAAAAGGGTAGGCCTGAATCTCCTCAGATTGAGCTTCACATCCTGTGACATGACAACGTCTGCCTACGCATTCCATCCTTGACTGTGGATTGCCATGGGGTCCTTGAACACAATGTGGTCTCTTGGGTACCTGTGAACTAGGCTGCTCTCTTCCACGGAGATGTAGTACTCCAGATACCTCAGGTTCATGCGGCGTGCCGGTTCACCGTAGAAGTTGGTGGCCATCCAGTCCATTTTCCCCCATGGAACTATCTGGATCACCACTGCCTGTGGAGGAAGAAATACTTGGTTGGTGAGACCCGCGCCATGCACTGCTACAAGAACGTCACATGAGTTCACAATCGTCGCAAACTTTTTTACATTTCCACCAGCCTCAGAGATAATCACCTCAAATCCTAGCTTTCTTGACATGCCAGCCACTCGACGAAGATTCAAGAGCTTCCTTGTGCCTCGCCGTGATATGATCAGCATTTTTGGTTTCTTGCCAGGCTGCTCACCCAGGACCAACGGCCTGTCCCTGCTGAGACCATACGAATGGCGCAAGAATCTCATGAAGTCAAGCATTGTGTACCCCTTTGGGTTTCTTGTAGGATTCTGGCGAATGATGAGATCCCTATCTCTCACTAGACCAAGAATTACATGCTGAAAGCAGTGAACATCCTTGTTAGAGTCAAAGTCAATTATGTCATGATGCGATAGTCTCCGTAGCATTGACTTATATTTCTGAATCCACCCATGCTTGTAGTCAAGATGGCAGCCAGTCGACGAAGGTTCAGGAGCTTCCTTGTGCCTCGCCTTGATATGATCAGCATTTTTGGTTTCTTGCCAGGCTGCTCACCCAGGACCAACGGCCTGTCCCTGCTGAGACCATACGAATGGCGCAAGAATCTCATGAAGTCAAGCATTGTGTACCCCTTTGGGTTTCTTGTAGGATTCTGGCGAATGATGAGATCCCTATCTCTCACTAGACCAAGAATTACATGCTGAAAGCAGTGAACATCCTTGTTAGAGTCAAAGTCAATTATGTCATGATGTGATAGTCTCCGTAGCATTGACTTATATTTCTGAATCCACGCATGCTTGTAGTCGGTAATGAAAAATTTTACCCGCCCTTTGAACCGGAAGGAAGTTAGATATAGTGGAATCAAAACATCTGACATGTCATGGAAGAAGTTTCCAGTATATCCACCAATCGAGAAAATAACTGCTGGAACTTCATGGTTGACACTGCATTTGGGGGCACCATTTTCACCTGTACCTGCTCTAATGACCACTTCTTTTACAAGTGGTGGTAAGGTATCATCCTGGCGAGCATATGGCCTAATCCCCCGCATTTCCTCGCCTTTATGCATTGCCATTCTCAGAGCTACTGTTGAACTTTCAGGAGCAACTCGCACATCACCCCACATTTGGCAGATGATCGGCCTTGCGTAAGGGAAGCCTTCATCTCTACTGTGATCATCACAATCTATCTTACTGCCAGGCATTGGAATTTGAATATCTGTAACTGATAGAAAGTATGGTAACATGTAAGCCATTCATGTTTGAACTTTAAACACTGTTGTACTGCTGCTACACAATCTATTTTGAAGGGAGAAATGGTAACTTAGTACTTCACGAGAAGTCAGAAAAAAAAGAGTTGTATAATGCAGTTATCTCACCTGCTTGCTGAAGTTTCATGAAAGAGCTTCCAGGAGGGGAATCCGACTTGGCAGAAGATGCAAACTGTCCTTCCGTTCCAGATTTATTTTCCAAAACTGTTCCATTCTTGACAGTGTCATTTGTATGGTTGGTGTCTGCAGAGGAGAATGTTGACATTTACTGTTTTAATTTGAAGGAATGACTGAAAGTAGATTGACGTTAAAATCACTGAATGACACCCCGTCCCATGTCTAGTGTCCTTTAGGGACATCCTTCCTATCTATCAATTACAAAAACAAAAAGAGCCAATTACTGTTAAATAAAACTTCATCAAAAGTATGATCGAGGACGATGCACCAAGCACATACTAACTGTTGTTGAAGATACATAATTTTAGAGTTCTACTAGGATCAGTACTCTTACAGAGTAGTTTGGTTTTCCCTTTAAGAAGTAAATGATTCGATGTTCATTGTACAACATGTTCTGCCATGTATAGAGTAGTGTTTTCACATGAGCATAATTCTATCATGTTTTCATAACTAAAGTCAGTGTCCTAGAGGATAATTCTACCATGTTTACCAAGAAAAAAAAAACAAAGGCTCCATCAAGCCTTAATGCGGAATCTGGTACCAGTCAAGGACCTTCTATACCAAAAGCATATTGAGATAAATAGACCTATCAATTGACCTGATGCCTGATGGGGTAAAAATGGTTTGACCACTTCAGAAGAAACATACTACTAGTAGGTACTACCACTTTGAAACCAGCAAAATTCCGAATAATTCCTTAACGACCCTAAATCATACTAAGCGACCAGCTCATGCATAATTGAGGGCCATGTCAATTATAGAACTGCAAAGGGCCCCCATTGGAGGATCAGAAGATCCCAAACCTAGACATGCATGAAACAGCACTTCCATTGCACTGTCCCTGACCATGATGCAACTACCAACTAGTGTGGTCCAGCAGACTTGTGCCACATTGCTACTCCCAGCCACGCAATGATCTGGCTGGACAGTGGAAAGAGGTAATGTGGGGTATCTTGAGCTCTCTGCTTACCTGATTCTAGTGAACTTCTAAAAGGATCAGCATCAGCTCTTGGAAGAATTGGCGCACTAGGCCCTTGAGGTACATCTACATCAACTTGCCAAGAACTCAGAGCTTCAACCCCTGCAAGAACAAACAGGTTTGTAAAATAAACGGAATGCAAAATTGAATAGAGTAATCAGAGAAAATTCTGAACCTCAAGGATTCTTGAAGTGCCCCACCTTCAGTGTCATCAGAGCTAACATGCCTGACAAGGTTCTCTTCTACCAGGTGCACTCCATGGCCAGCTACAAACACAGATAAAATCAATCCTAGGACTCAAGAAGAAGAAGCCTTGCTCTCTACATTAGTTGGCTGGTTTGGTGGATGATCTCTCTGACTTACACGAGACCCGTGAAGACAGCACGGCGAGGAGCTTGGCCACGCTGATGCAAACCATCAGAGCAAGGAGGCAAGCCGCGACCTGCCGGTTCCCGGTCTCCACCTTGCTTTGGTTCTTGGCCGCGGCCCTCGCGCTGTGCCGCAGCTTCCTCTCCCTGGCGCCGGCTCTGCTAGCGCCGTGCTGCACCAGGAACGCCATGGCTCAGCATCGGCGCCGGGGAAGGAGCCGTGGAGCGTGGAGTAAAGTGGAGTGAGGTCAGGTCAGGAAGGAGGAGCGGCGCGGCGCGGCGTGGCATAGTTGCCACTCGCGTGGGTCGTGCACAGTGGAGCGGGGCAGGGGGGAAAGCGGCCATTATTGCGAGCTTCGCTTTGCGCCAGATTATTCATTCAGCTGACGTGGGTTCAGATAACCTCAATTAGAAACAGTGTCGGGGAGTAGCCTCTGCGCTGGATTCTTTTGTTCTTCTTTTCGGCGTCTTCTTTCTTGTTCTGGATCAGGTGGTGATCGAACAACGGGTGTAGTAGTGACGACCGAATGACACATCGATCGATAACATTCTGAAATGATTACCGAAAATGTGGGTCTTTCGGAAAAAAAGATTGCCGAAAATGTGATAAGGCAGACACCAACTCGTATGCTCGTGTTGTTGTAGCCGCCCATGTGGCTGTTGGGAAGCATGCATGAGCAGCTGCGGTCCTGCGCGGTCTGCTTCCCTGTTCTCTTCTCCCAGGCCTGAAGCCAGTGGCCATCGGTAAAACCATTGACTGCTATAAGCCTGAGTAACCTGCTGCTTGCTGCTTCGCTGTGAAATGGAGGCAAATGAAACCACCTCTGCCGATTAATTCCAAACTACGTTCGGATTACGGTTGGCACATTTCCTGTCAATTCACGTCCAGTCTCCGGCTCTCGGCAAATTGATGTGAAATCACCGTGTAGTGAACTCAAGCGAACAAAGCAAATCTGCTAGAGCATGCTGGCAACCAGGCGGGTGTGCGGACTGCAGAGTGCAAGTTCCTTGGACCTGCCGAATGGAAGCAAAAAACTAGAGGTTGGTAAATAGGAACGAGCTAATTGTTGTGCATAACAATGAGTGCTAGAATTTCAGCTACAAAACATATGTTCATTTAGTACAAAACTACAAATCAGACAACGACCCTTTTCTATTGTGTGGTTTTTAAAATTTACTCAAATTTGGGACAATGTCCTATTAATGAATCCACCAGTACGGCGAGCTGTGGCGCTTGCCACACCTGGCCACCGGTAAAACCATTGACTGCTATAAGCCTGAGTAACCTGCTGCTTGCTGCTTCGCTGAGACATGGAGGCAAATGAAACCACCTCTCCCGATTCATTCCAAACTAGAAACTAGCTACATTCGGGTTACGGTTGGCACGTTTCCTGTCAATTCACGTCCTGTCTCCGGCTCTCGGCAAATTGATGTGAAATCACCGTGTAGTGAACTCAAGCGAACAAAGCAAATCTGCTAGAGCATGCTGGCAACCAGGCGGGTGTGCGGACTGCGGAGTGCAAGTTCCTTGGACCTGCCGAATGGAAGCAAAAAACTAGAGGTTGGTAAATAGGAACGAGCTAATTGTTGTGCATAACAATGAGTGCTAGAATTTCAGCTACAAAACATATGTTCATTTAGTACAAAACTACAAATCAGACAACGACCCTTTTCTATTGTGTGGTTTTTAAAATTTACTCAAATTTGGGACAATGTCCTATTAATGGCTATTTTCGATAGAAGTATGATAATATGATCATAAAACCTTAGGTTAAGTGACATGAACAAAAATATTTATGGTTTTAGAAGACAAATACTACTTGTCTCGAAATAGTTGTCGCTTATGGCTTATAGATATCATATTGACCGTTCGACTTATTCAATTTCTCGCGTTATTTTAATTTGAGACAGAAGAAGTACAAAAAAAAGAAGCTCAGAACAATGTTATTTTGTAGATATCTTTGTTTGTATTTTTTATCTTAAGCAGTGATAGGTTCGCCATAAGTGAATTTTGGTCTTGGATCCGCCACTGGCTGAGGCCCCTGCACTCCACGAGGACCACGAGGATGTGGATCAGGTTCAGAGAATTGGAACTGAGAATGTATAGGGGATGAGAAGAAAAGTCCAAAGACATGTGCCTATCTTCCTCCACGAGGACTGAAAAAGGAAAAACAATCCTCTTTACGCTGTTACGCATTCAAAGTCAGGCCTTTCATTGGGACTGATCCAGCTGGTATTAACCAGGAATCCATTTCAAAACAATCAGTTGTTCTTCTATTTTGCATGGCAACTTATATGTTTTTATGTTGATTATGCTAGGAATTGCTCTGAGTTTTACTACATCTTCTAAGCTAGTGGCTAATTATTATGAAAATATAGTTTGTATGCATTATAAAAATCTAATTTTTAATAGTTCTTCTGTGCTCCTTTTAGTTTTTTTTTGAAGTGTGGTTGTGGTCATGAGTTCATCGTATAGCACCTCTGACAGATGGAATGTGCATTTTACTTGGATCCGTCAATTATTCTCTGTGGGAGACTCGGAGTAGCCACCATGTACTCCCCATTGTTGTGTTACAGTATTCTAGTATGCTATTTGCATCGTTGTCATGTGCCTGCTAGACTGCTGGTGGGTGGCTTCTTGCTCGCTTGCTTGCACGTATCTGCTGCCTCGCTAGCTTTGCATGGCGTCGTGTGCAGGTGGTCACCTACCCATGCTCCGTTTGGTCAACGTCGGTGACGGCCACCCCTCTCCTACCGGCCCAGTGGAAGAGCCCATCTCAGTTCGTCGTCAGCTTGATGTCTCGCTGTACTGGGCCACCGGCCTGGTAGTTGGGTAACTCATCTTCTTCCTTTTTCAACGGTTGTATTTTAGGGGAGTTAAAAATAAAGTGGGTTCTTTCAGAAATCCAGTTGTGTTCCGCTGGCAGTTTGTGCAAATATTCGTTTGGTCAACAGAAGATATCATCTGTACCAGTGCACAGTCTCTACTTGTTCAGTTATGAACACAGAAATGACAAACAATTCACCGTCATATAATTCTCTCCTTTTTTCTTGTTTCTAGTTTGAAAGATGCACCTCTATCTTCCAATCCACTGAATGGGGTGTATAGACTATAGGTAAAACAAATGTAAAGACCTTTTGATTCATCTTTTTCCTTTGAAAAGAACACCAAAAAATGGAGAAGAATCGAGAAATTCAAGCAGGGAGAAGAAGAAATAGCTGGGGCTCTAGTATCTACTCAAGTGAAGGTAAAAGAAAAAGAAAAACTGTACGCGCATTCAGCCGCTGCTCCTCTACTCCCTGAGCAGCTGCATGGCCTGTCGGAGGACGGGCTCGAACCGCACGAGGTCGAGCTTGATGTCCTGCGTGCCGAGGTAGTACTCGGCGACCTTTGACCACCCGCTGCGGTGTATGGACTCGGGGTCCTTCACGGCCGGGTGGTCGCGCCCGAGCGTGTCCACCAGCGTGCTCTCCTCGACGCCGGCGGAGTACGCGATGTACTTGAGCCGCATGTCCACGGCCGGGACGCCGAAGTCCACCTCCCCGATGTGCTCCATCTTCCCGTACGGGTTGATCTGGACGAACACGGCGCCCGTGGGCAGGAACAGCGAGTTCGTCAGGCCCGCGCCGTGCACGCCCACCAGCGCGTCCGCCGCGTTCACCTCCTTGGCGAACTCCCGCGAACCCGACCCGCTCCGCCAGCGCCACCAGGTCGCCCACGTTCATGATCTTCCGCGGGTGACGCCGCGAGATGATCATCATCCTCGGCTTCTTCGTCTCCTCTCCAACGGGCTTCAGGGGCGCGTCGCGCGGGAGGGAGAATGTCTCGCGGAGGAACTTGGTGAACTCCGGCATGGAGTGGCCCAGGGGCTCCCTCGCCGGGTCGATGCTGAACTCCTTGTGCATGCGGATGCCGACCACCGCGCCGGGGAAGCACCGGACGTCGTCGTCCTTGCCCATGTCCACCATCTCGTACTTGGACAGCTTCTTGAAGATGGCGCGGTACTTGCCGGCGTACCAGGGCTGGAAGTTCTCGACCAGGAGCTGCACCTCGCCCTCGAACCGGACGGCCTGGAGGTAGAGCGGGATCATGATGTCGCTGAAGTCGTGCCAGTAGTTGCCCGTGAGGCCGCCCATAGCGAACACCAGCGCCGGCACCGGAGACCGCACGCCGCACGCCGGCGCGTCGCCGGCGGACGCCAGCTCCCGCACCGTCACCTCCTTGATGCCCGCCATGTGCTTCCGGGAGTAGGGCAGCACGCGCCACTCCTGCGGGTTCGGGTTCGCGCCGCCGCTCTCGATGGACGGCGGGATGAGCACCTCGCGCGCCGACCCGCGGATGCGCACGTCGCCGGAGATGTCGCAGACGTCGGACGCCCAGGGACCCTGGATGTCGCACGCCGGCTTCTTCGCCGGGGCGCTCTCCTCCGCGGCGCCATCTGCATGGGTGCATGAATGGTGATCAGTACTACAACTTTTTTTTTTTTGGGTCAGGTTTGGAGGCTTTTCGACAACGCAGGATCTGCACCGAACCAACACGTCTCTGGACAACCGGTTCCAAAAAAGTTGCGGTGACGACAACGAGATTGGACTGGTCGGAAAGCAAAGCCAACCGAAGAATCTCGGGTTTACTTTGTGGAAAGAACTGAGAAAAGACGGGGGTATGGATTACTGTACCTGTGACGGGCTTCTGCTCCAGCTCTGTTTCCGTGTGGGGCTCTTCAATCGGCGGGGTCTGTGCTGCTTCCACATGCTCTGCTTTGGGAGGCTTCTGCTCTGCTCATGGCGAGAGGAACAGAGATGAAAACGAGGAAGAAGGTTTATTTTTTACTGAACGAATCTCTGGGGAATCTATCTGCCAGAGAAAGAAAATGAATCAGGGAACACAGGTTGACTTACCTATGACAGGGAGCTCTTCCCTCTTCTCCGCCACGGCCGGAGTCGTCGGCGATCGGTGCCCTGGAGATGACCTCCGAATGGCTGAGAACACGAGACAACCCTCATCAGAAAAATATGAACTATTAAGACCGGTCCAGAAGTTTGAATTGACGCGCTGGCACTACAAAAAAAATGACTATTAGTCACCAAGGTACTTGGCCACTATATATGTATTGTTGGTCACAATAGTTATTTGGTCACCAATAATCTTGGTCATATTGTGGTGGCTAAAATCTTGTCACTATATGTATGTAGTGACAAACAATTATAAATGTTGGTCACTAAAACTATATAGCTACCAACACAACATTGGGAACTAGATACAATATTGGTCACTAAAACCGTTTATCCACCAATAATTTCAAAATTGATCACTTTTAGTGACCAACAAAGAGAAAAATTTTTTGGTCACTAAAACTTGGTGACTAAAAGTCCACTTTCTTGTAGTGTGGTTATGTAATTATTCACTAGAAATTTATAAACTTGCTTGAAGGACGAAATTACGTGTGTTTCGGTTGTATTTGAACAGAACCATGGAAGGTTGTTACTAAAAACGTTAAGATTAACCATATGATCGTTGCAATTTGCAAACTTCTCGGACTGAATCAAGCAGGAGGAACCGTCTAGAGTTCATTAAGAGAGAACAAAAAACTTTCGGTCTGAAACACGCTTACTCCTGTGTCGACCAAAAGCTTTCTCAGATAAATCCAACAATCAAGCATGAACCAGAACTCACCGTTGGGCGCGGATATCGCGAACTGCTCGGAGACGGTGAAGTACGTGAGGAGGACGAGGAAGAAGCCAAGCAAGAACCCCACGCCAAGGTACTTCTGACCTGCGCCTCGCAAGCTCTTCATGAGCTTCCCCTGATCGCCCCCCATCTTTTCGTCGTCTCCAGCTCGTGAATCCCCCTTCCTCCCTTTTACTTGCAGCTCGTCGCTTCCTTCCTCCCTTAATCGTGATTAATATGTATGTGCCCGCCGCCGTATGCAACTGGCCAACAGGTGCCTCCCGAGACACTACCTACCCTGACATGGGAGAGAACCTTCCAAGAACTCTTCAACGGACCAGTTCTTGATGTGCTTTAAGGATGCCCTCGGGAGAGGACTAGGCCAAACGCAGTCCCTCTCGTGATTGCTACGTCTAAAAATATGTTTTTAGATGTTTAAGTACATGTATTATTTATCAGTGGTTAGCATCAAGATTCCTGATTGAACTTATTATATTTGAGAATATGCCCTGCTTGACTAGTTTTGGCAACAGATGTTTATTTATTTGAGAACGAGTTTTGTGAGCAGTTTGGTACAAAGATTTCAAATTTTTGTGTTAGTGTCGTGCCTCTGTTTGTGTGTATGATTGCGAGGAGCTGGTATAGAGAGAAAGTTAGGCCGTATGTGAGGCATGATTGATTGATCATGGACGTGAGGTGGTATACGCGAAGAGGTCAAATGCGTGGAATATGTAATTGAAAATTTTGATGTTTCGGTAGAGAAGAGAACTCATGAGCTGTCAGGGTATGTCATCACCGGCCCACTGCCTGCCTAGCCTAATTCAGACCATACAGCAACATTCTTTTCTTTCTTGATTATTTCTTTGGCTTGATCGACAGGTTCATTCGTTCATACTTTGGCTGAGGTACGCTTTTGTGTCCACATACAGTTTTCATTTATACTATGAAACAGGAGGGCAGGCCCTACTTGTCCTTGTACAGTTTGGTTTTGAAATTATTTTATTCTTTTTTAATTTCAGAGGAAGTGAGGAACAGCTACTTTAATTCTATGGATAACGAGGTGGCGCCAACAAGAGGTGCAAAAAAAAAAGATGAGACTTCTTGTAGCTTCTTTTTCATGGTTTAAGAATGAGTTTTATTTTCCTGGGAACTGAAACTGAAAGATATTGTTTTGTTGTTATGCGCAAGACGAAATCCTTTTCAGCCATGAGAGAGACTGCTGCGGAAAACCTGGTTCTTCTTTGCCATGTTTTTCAAAGCAGGCAGCATTAGTCGCTGATTACTACCTCTCATGAAAATACGGAGTACCAGCAGATTATGACATGACCTTCACATGGGATATATACCTGTGAATTGTGATTAATCCTTGCACTCCTTCACAAATAAAACCTCGCGCATACATTTTTCTTTCAATCCTGCCCATATTCTTCTTCACACATAATACACCTTGTTTCTTGATTTGTCACCTCTTTGATTGGAGTAGTACGTCTATTAACTCGAGATGCTTCCTGGTGGTATTTCTTAATCGTGTGATTAATATCTGAGCACTGGGGTATTTTTTGTGCCTCCTCTTTTCTGTTAGTAGCTGGAGGTGGCTAGCTACTACTGTGGCACCACAACGATGCAATTATGTTTCATTTCACGCAACATTTCTATTTGAATATTAATAATAGATCAACGCATGGTTTAAATATTGATAAGAGACCAGGAGATTTACTTTCTACACGAGTTCAACTATACCAAACAGGATCAGCAATTGAATTTTACTGCTAAAATCACAGAAAATTTATTGGTTCCAAATATGACTTGGACATTAGATTGTGCTCAAGCACTGCGGGAGTCTAAACAGAGTTGCACTGGTCGCCATCCTGGCATCCTATACTATAAATATCGTCGGACCCCCCCCCCCCCCCCCCCTGCCGATCAACTAATCGGTACTGCAACAAAGGCAGTACTACTGCCTTTAACCGATCAACAAACTTAGATGCTGGTTCAATATAACAAAAGATCTTATAGATTCGGTGCGGTGATCAATCGAAAAGATTGTAGCAGGTACAATGACTGACTGATCAGGAATTCTCCACACTACAGTCAAGACCAGTCCTTGGGTGAGTCTGAACCATGCATGGTCTCCTTGTCAAGTGCATGAGGACCTCACACATCAGGTAACCGAGAACCGGATCGGACGGCCAATAATGAACGGAGCGCGTGTTCCGAGGCAGGGGTGGTTGTGCCGTTGGGCTAACACACACAGGTGATGCCTGCTAAACTAGTCGGTGGCTTTTGGTATCACCTGTCGGCCGAATCTTCACACCTGTCGACGGATTGCTCGGTAGCTCGCCAGGAGACGTAAAACAGAAAGTGATAGCGTACTTGCTTTCTTTCCGTTCTGGTTTAGTCTAATCATCGTTCGTCGTGTTCAACAGTATGGGTTTAACAATTAGTTTAGATAAAAAAGTGATCTTAGGGCATATGTTCTTGTGCTAGTAGGCGTAGAGACCGTAGACTATAATAAGAAAAGAAAGTGAAAAAAAAAAGAAAGCGAAGGAAGCTAGCTAGGTCCAACCTCCAACGGATGCTTTGCTAGCATGTTCTTGTGCTAGCATGTGCGTGCGTGTTGAATTGGCGAACGGAGAACGTAATGTGACGTCGCTAACTCCTTGCTTGGTCCAAGCAGTGTACGCATGACATGCACGCCGGCCGTACCGAGCTGGACGTACGTAGGTTTAAACGCGTCTAGTACGAGCGACAACACGTCTGAATATTTGTTTAGAGAGGAGACAAACCTAGGTCTGATTGACGAGTTCTTGATACTATATTATCCATTGCACGTTCGGTAATCCCATCGTAAGTTTCTCGAATAGAAGTAACGAAAGAAGATTTTAGGCTTTATTACTACGAGTACTTAACTCTGACATTACAAACGGTGAGGCGAACCACATGCAAGTCGGAATCGATGCTGGGACTCACTAGCTAACAGTCACGTCCAGTCATGTGCGTATGATTTGGGTGCAGTTGGGCGTTGGATCCTAAGCAGCCTGACGGCGAAAGAAGAACAGTTTTTGCACAGGCTAGAATCGAAGCTCGCTCGTTGTACACGTCCAATCCGTGCACATGCTAATCATGACACCTAATTCAGTTAGCGGGAATAATGCCGCCATGAACTCGATGCTGGTAACATGCAGTCACGAATCAAACATGGTAACATGTCGTTGTGCACCTGCAGTACGAAACTCTGTCGCCTGTTTGCAATGGGTGTGCCATGAACGCCAAAGTTAATTCAGCCATCCGCTTTGGCACTACATCTGCGCCTGGCCAACGAGCAAGCTCCGATGACGAAGCGGCACCGGATGAGGATGGTCTGTTCTGTTGGCCGGATGGGCTGGCCACCAACTCCAACTACATGGTTCCAATTGTGTCAACTTCCCCGGCGCCCATGATGCTAACGGTGTAGTTCCAATTTGTGTATCTACCTACCTTACATAACGAACCGCAGCATTTGTCTGTTATTATGCGGTGCACGAGTCTGTTCGTGACCTGCGTAGTGTGTAAAACAATGATATATAGACAACCTGCGTATTCGATAAAAAATGAATTATGTTGTGCACGACTGTTGACTCAGAAATGTACAAGGCATCATAAAGCTGTGCAGTGCCAGGAGAAAAATGCAAAACTATTTTATGAATAATTTTTTTGGAACAAAACCAAAAAATAAGGAGAAAATAAGGGTGGTTTGGTGGGCCAGGCAATCGTGCGTTTTTTTTTAGAATTACACAGTACAATGCAGACGCTTACAACACGCATACACTCACGCCTATGAACACACGTACGCAAACTCTATCCTTATGAGCACCTCCGAAGGAGTGAGCCCTCGGGAGATCTGGAGATTCCCGAAGTCACCAAAGGCGCCTTGTTGTCGACGGGAACGCCGCTTACCACTTAACGCATAACGTCGGTAAATCCTAAAAAATTCCAGAAGTCACCAAAGGCGCCTTGTTGTCGACGGGAACGCCGCTTACCACTTAACGCATAACGTCGGTAAATCCTAAAAAATTCCAGAAGTCACCAAAGGCGCCTTGTTGTCGACGGGAACGCCGCTTACCACTTAACGCATAACGTCGGTAAATCCTAAAAAATTCCAGAAGTCACCAAAGGCGCCTTGTTGTCGACGGGAACGCCGCTTACCACTTAACGCATAACGTCGGTAAATCCTAAAAAATTCCAGAAGTCACCAAAGGCGCCTTGTTGTCGACGGGAACGCCGCTTACCACTTAACGCATAACGCCGGTAAGTCCTAAAAAATTTGGTCCTACCGGAAGTCGAACCTAGTACCTCAAAGGTGTTACTCGGGTGCTTTAACCATTAGGGCAAGACCTCTTGCGGTTAGATGGATCAATATGGCCTGCCTCTGAATTTATGTTTTGGGCTGAAGTTGGACTCCTGGCACATACAGATTTCAGCCCAACTTCTGATCGCTCTCTCCAGACAAAATTTACCCAAAAAGAAAATCTTAAAAATCTAAAAACAAAAAAAAGTAACAGACTCTTTGCCACGTCTATTCTCCCGGAACTGCCGAATTCAGTGTGAGTATAATACGGTATTGAAATATCTGAGAAGAATGTGGGTGCAGGATGCGAATCAGAGCCGTGAGTCTGGCAAAAGTAGGCAGGTCGCCTACCTGCTCTCCCTCCCATTTGGACTTTATCGATCGCAGGCGAACTTGTCACTAGCCAACGACTACCGGTCGACACTACAGGTTTGTCCAGACGGTCTCATTCAACGAAGCGAAATGGGCCGGGTGACTCTCGGTCCATCTCTATCTCCAACTCTCAGAGCGTTGCCCCATGCCTGCAACTTTCGCAATAGTATCACTATCACAGCTTGATCGATCGACCTGGCATCACAAGTAACATCAACAGCAGCTCATTTTTCTTTGGGTGGCCGTACGCAGTACTTGGCTCAACAGTAACGGTCGATCATCAGCTGATCAGTTGGCACACCGTCCTTGATCTTCTTTCGACAAAGTTGCGACAATCTAAAAACAGAAAGGTTGCACCGCAGTCGCGCACCTCTCGGTGAGCCACATCACCTGGATTTTTTGGACCGTCCGTTTTCAGCGCATCCAGCCGTCACGGCGTTGACACGTGTCCTGATTTCTTCCCCCTCCGCGCCCCGCTTTCCACGACCCGCCGTTGAAAAAGATTGTCCAGTCGTGGTCGTACTTCGTGTACACACTGGTCTTGGTCGTCGGTCTTGGCCATCGTTCGTTTTCTCACCCGTCGACCCACTCCGGTCCTCCTTTCTTTTCAACCAGTCGCCGGGGACTTTCTTTTTCCACCGACGACCGGTCGCCGCTTTTGTTTTCCCACCCGTCGCCTCCTTCTTAAAGGCCCGCTCCACCTCCCACCCCGGCAGCCTCCTCCTTGCCCCCGCCGTGCACCC
>LAPY01000477.1:54516-66871 GCA_000970635.1 Eragrostis tef | reverse complement strand
CGAGGCGGGCGAAGTCGGCCATGGAGTACCCTCCTGGAGTCCGCGCGGCGTCGAGGCTCATCTCCTTGTGAAACTCCAGTCCCACGGTCACGTGCGGGTAACAGAGCACGCCTCCTCCTCCTCCTCCTCCTCCTCTGTCCATGTCGACGACGGCGTGGCGGGAGAGGCNNCGCCGACGAGGAGGTGCACGTCGCCGCCGCCGCCGTGCCGGCGCGCGGTGACGAACAGCGGGACCAGCACGTCGGTGAGGTCGTGGAACATGTTCCCCGCGTACCCGCCGGCCGAGAACACCACCGCGGGGGCGGCGTGCCTGGCCGTGCATGGCAGAGCGGAGTCATTGGTGGGACGCGCCGAGGCGACGAACACCTCTTCATCCGCCATGACCGAGGCCTCGCGGAGGGATGGAGGTGGACGATGGTGGCGTTCGGGAGGAGGACACGGACGTCGCCCTTCAGCTGGCACACGTCTGATCTTGGGCTCGAGAAGTCGCACACCACCGGACCGCCTGCAGTATCAATATCTTTCGTCTGACTGACACCGTTCAAAGATTACTAGAGTGTATTATTGTGCACCAATGAATCATGCGAATCCGAATATGCTCGACATACCTGAACGATGGGAGCCTATCCTTCTGTCCTCCAACGTTACTGGAGAATCTACTGAAAACAATAACCTCACTGCAATCACAAAGAGAAGGAAAATAAATAATGCCTCACTGGTGGAAAATTGAGATACGAGGCTAGGGTTAGGGCCTGAACTTACAAGTTTGCATAGGAACCGTGAGCCTGAACATGGTCAGAAGTGATATCGGCATTAGAATGCATACTGCAAGCAGTACCAATCCAACTCTGACAGTAAAATTGCTGATAGTCTTCTTCTCACACGCCATTTTGCAATGCTAACAGCTTCATCTATAATTAGTACACAAAATAGAAAGGGCACTGATCTTTGTGCTGTTGCTATGCTTATATTGCTCTCCATCTGACCTAAAGAACCTTCTCACTGTTCCTTTGTTAGTTCACACATCAAAACTAAACAAGTGACGTTTGCTGAAGAGATTCTTCAAGAGTCAACAACAGCATAAGCAGCACAGATCCTGATTGGGATATCGTGCAAATTAGATGAGCAAACTCGATGAAGAAAAGAACAAACAAAGTAAACTATTTGTCTCCCTCACCTTTTGGTTTGGTAGGAATATGGTTATTGTGCATTGTTGAAAGTCCTCGTGTTTGTTACAGAAGAAAGTGAGGGTAGCAGCATTGTCACTCAAAAGAAGCATATCTGGTCACTATCAATGTGTACCCCGAGATAAAACAGCATGTAAAGCTTTCAAATTGAGTCGATATACCATGAAGAAGATGCCATTTTAGAATTCCTAACAGTAATGTATCGTTTACTACTGGCAACTGAGCATGATGCACAAATAAATCAGAACGAATTAACAGCCAGATTAGGATGGGTTATTTAGGGAATTAGTGGCAGCGAATGATGCATACCAAATAACAAGATAGTGATAAAAAGGTCTACATAGGTGGTTGTTAAGTGTTGGACTGACAGAGTACTGTTCCAGTTAGGTGGTCCAACTCAATGATAAAAGAATTACATGGTTCTATTCACAGTCTAATCCTCCTTGCTAACATCTGAAGCAACCAAGAACAATTCAATCTCAAAAACTGGTAAAGAATATTTATTGTGTTGTAGACTGTTAGGTCCAACAGTACCTTGAATTTCAGTGTCTTAAAAACAACTCTATCTATCTTCACAAGCATTGTATTTCAAGCGAGCAAAAAAAATTCCTACAGAATTGTCATATCTCAAACGATGCATGGCAGTAACTGAAATTACAAAAGGATCGAAATTTACACAGTTGTCATATCTCAAAATTTTCTATCAACTACCCTGCTACGAATCTTAGCAAGATCAACCAAAATGCAAAATAATCAGGTCCGTGCCTTTTGTTGATCTATGATAACATTCATGATCCTTCCAGGCACATAAATTCTCTTCTTGATGCCCTTTCCAGCAATATATTTGGATAATTTCTCGTCTGATACTGCCATTTGGAATGCATCATCCTCTGAGCACGCTTTGTCAACAAGGATTGAACCCCTGGTTTTTCCATTGATCTGGACGGGGAGTACAATCTTTGATTCCTCTAAGTACTCACTTTTTGCCTAGGCACGAAACAAATAATTGACTCAAATTTGCTGATATAGGGGAATACACAAGATTTCATATCCATGGAAAATTTCAGATGCACAAGATTATCAAGATACGCTGAATAGAGCATAAATAAGACAAGTATTCAATAGTTATATACAATATAAGGAGAGCCTTTGAACTAAGCATATAGTTAGTGAATGTTGGATAATACTTTTTATGTTCTGCAGGTGTATACCATTTACCGATATAACCATCTGCTAAACTTAAATATTTGCTCAAGTGGGTGTGGTGGCTTTTCTGCTTATTCAGAGTAGATCATAGTGCACGGCAATCCATTGCTGTAAAAGCAGTTCAATTTTTTGACAGAATTTTCATTTGCAAATGAATCTGAGTCAAGTGAATGATGCTCTCCTCTCAAATACGCAGGACATGTGCATATCTTTTCTCTCAAATACACAGATCGTTAATGCTGAAGCAGGATTAGTTTAACTTTACCTCTGGAAACCATTCATGGGCTAATGACTGCGAGTGTCCAAGACGAAACCAAAGCTCCTCAGCCAAGTGTGGTGCAAACGGTGAAAGCAGAAGAATAAAGGATTCAATAACTGGTTTTGGCCGGGTCTCCCACTGAAAGAGCAGTTAAATGTCACAGGGATCCTATAAATCAATTATCGAATTTTGTGCTCCCTCTATATATAAATGCATGTCGTTTTGTGCATGGATTGGTATAATACAGGCAAATTCGATTATTATAATTGCAATATGCTGGTAAATGAAGTTTATACATTATACAATGGAAGCACTTGATGACTGGCATGATTATATTTGCATTCGGTCAATCAAGATAACTGTTCTCATATTAGTAGTCAAAGCCTCAAAAAATTTTACTTCACCTTGTATGCAGCATTCACAAACTCCATCATTGCAGAAATTGCAGTGTTAAATCTTGTTTCTTGAATTTCCTCAGAGACCTACAAACAAAAGCAATACATAATACTCAGAATTGACATACAGCATCAAATTATGCAATGTCCAATCATACAGTAGGCCTCGTAGGAATCGTAATTCGCGAAAGACCTCGCTGCCGTCAAAGGGGTATGCCATGTGATAATAAAACCTTGGAGTAGGAACAAAGAACTATATGTACTGTCAGAAAATTCTATTCATGCCGAGCCCTGTAGTAAGGATTTATTCTATTTTATCCACCTCCATACTGGAATCTAATAACTTCAAAATAACTAAAACGGCAAATCACAAGAGTTGTGGGATGAATTCATACACGCACTTGTTCCCGCACAACAGATTGAATGTTATGGATGAGGCTCTCTCACATACTGTATGGGGGCAATTTTGAAGTTTCCTTAAAAACAACTAGTACGTCCAACATGCATGGTTTTCATTTCAGAGTGCACAAGTGAAAGAAAGATCATTACATGGAAATTGTGACCTACCCTTGCAATGCATTTGTGAAGAACTCGAAGCTGATCTATGGTTGGTTCATCCTCGGTAGTTGTGGTTCCATCTTTATATGATCCATCAGACAGTGGTGGACCAACTATGAGTCTCCAAGTCCTTCCGAGAAAGCGATGAACACCTTCGATTCCCCCGGTGCTCCATGTTTTCGAATCTCTGTATGTATCAAATATTCTGTTAGCTTTCCTTTCCAGAAATAATTGAAAAAATCATCTGTAGAACTTGATGCAAACCTCAATGGTCCCATGAACATTTCGTATAAGCGAAGAGAATCAGCACCATATTCTGAAACCACATCATCAGGGTTGATGACATTGCCTCGACTTTTACTCATTTTGTAGGCTCGAGCATCTATACGTATGTTTGGATCATCCTTTAGTACATAATGATCTCCAACTTTGGTAACCTTGCAAAAAAAAAAGAAAAAGAAAGAAGAAATCAAACACCAAGCATTTATGATACTAGAATGGAGAATACAAGACCTAGAACAGACCTTATCTGCAGGTATTTTTTCTCGGCAGCAGTCCATCACACTTGAACCTGAGTCTGCAGAGACCCATCTACCTTCATTGTCTCTATATGCAGTATACTCAACCTGTTACTGAATCTGTTAGGACCAATGAAAATATTGCTAAACATTTGCAAATTTTTACGGAATGTTTCACCTACTTCTCCTAGTATTAATCCTTGATTTATCAGGCACTTGAAGGGCTCTTTAGTGGAAACCACGCCAATATCATACAGAACCTGAGATAAACTAATTAGTTAGAATAAAGGAAAGCCAGAAAATAATAATACCATTGGAACCAACTGATAAATACTGTTCCTCAGATTTCCTAAGAGCAGCAAAATTTGGCTAAAAGGAACCAACTTAACGCACCGTGTTGTATTACTTAAGAAATAGCCAACTTAGGCTTCCTGGATTGCTTTCAAGGTTTCACTCATCTTCAATAAAAAATAATAAATAGTATGATACTGATGGTAGCGCTAATTACAAGAAATCAACAATTTAACCAACAAGGTTTGCATAGACTAGAACAAGATACATAACAATTTTTATAGCATTCAATGAAATTATAGAAACCTTAAATATTTCAATGATCACAGTTGAGTAAATATTAGAACCTTGTGCCAAAATCTTGCATAAAGCAAATGCAGAACAGAATGTTCAGCACCACCAACGTAGATGTCGACTGGACCCCAGTAACTGCATGATATACAAGGGAAACGTTAAATTCACCATAAAAGACACCCCATACTGGATCATACATGAAAGTAGGATGCACCTTTCTTTAGCCTTGTCAACTAACATACTCGAATTTTCGGGGTCCATGAATCTCAAATAGTACCTGAAATAACCATTCAAGAGCATAAAGAAAAAGTACTCGCAAACAAGGAGATATCTGACAGACAATTTTTTAGACAACATGATATAGCAATTAATCCGCTCTTCCAGGAGTCAATTAAGTACATCACAAATATGCAAAGGATCGTCTATTATAAAACAAAACTTCTCCAACTAATCACTTTCTGATCATAGATTACAGATATTAGGTCATGCCAAATATATACCAGCATGATCCGGCCCATTGTGGCATGGTGCTTGTTTCTCTTCTTGCAGGCCTCCCAGACAAAGAATCGATGGCTCTAACCTGAAAAAAAAAAAGATCAGTAAAACAGTTTGAAAGGTGAGCTAGGTATTTCAAAAGTATAGAAACACAAATGCAAAATTTGATAAACGTAGAAGAAGCAAGCTTATAATGACAAGTAACGAGCAGTACTTAAATAAATTTCATGACACTCAGGCAGGCAGCTATTTTTGTGGTCCCAAAATGAGCAGGGATAGCATCAATAAAATTTCTAGCAGAGTTTAATGACACAGCAATCCAAATAACAAAGATGAAATGCACCTTGGGGACATTGATTCGCTTTACATCTCGGCTGTGTGAAACTATATATCTTTTGCATTTGTAGATTTACAAGGTATAAAAAGTAAAAATAATATCATCTTTTTTCTGTTGCAAATTTCTCAGCATTAAACAGCTCATACACGTACCCAATTTGTTGCTTTTGTCAAAGGTGGCTCCCCAGTACCAGTTGGAGTGAAGTCGTCCAATTCAGGGAGCATTAGAGGCAACTCGTTTTCTGAGAGAGGCACCATTTCATCTGTATCATCAAGGTAAATCACAGGGAAAGGCTCACCCCAATAACGCTGTCTGGCAAAAAGCCAATCTCGAAGCTTGTAGTTAACCTGGCAGTTGTTTCCCCAGTTAAAGCCTCATGAAAGGAAGTAGCATGAAAAATACATTGTTATAAGATGAAGTGGGACAAAGAACGCACCTGTTTCTTTCCAGAGCCATTATTCTCTACCCACTCAATAACTTTCAAAGCAGCATCTTTGGATAGCATACCGTTAATGTTTAATCCGGACGAAGAATTGGATGAGTTTATCATGATACCCTCATCTGCGTATGCCTCCCCGGGATCACAAGTGCCATTGGGTGGACTTACAACTCTAATGATTGGAAGTTCATACTGCATGGCGAATTCATGGTCACGGGAGTCATGCGCAGGCACAGCCATAATAGCCCCAGTGCCATAGCTGCAAAGTGGCAGTTAAAGTTTAGATGGCACATGCAGTCGAAGTTTTTTATTTCACCGGTTATTTTTCAAATCTACATAGATGATGCTAGACAGTATCCAATAACTCTTAATGAAATATTTGACTAGAAATTAAATTTGGCTGTTTGACCAGGTTTCTTGTATGTGTGTGAATACCAAAATTTTGAATTGGAAAAAAGACCACAAAAATTAGAAATATATTAATGGTGAACTAATTGAACTCTTGCCTTTGATACCACAAAAGATTGTTACCCCTTAAGATCTAAAGACACTGGGGTCTCTACCAATCTAGCACTTGACCTTTTTTTTCTTTAAAATATGGTGAAGAAGCAATAATGTTGCGTTACAAACACAGAGTGACAGAGATATATAATAACTTACCCTCCTAAAACATAATCTGCCACCCATATCGGAATTATCTCCCCAGTTGCTGGATTCTTAGCATAAGAACCACTAAAGACACCTGTTTTTTCCTTCTGAAGATCAGTTCTTTCCAGTTCACTCTTTCTTCCCGCAAGTTCTTTGTATTCCTCTACCTGTTTTTCCAATTAGCACATAGTTTATCTCAAGCTTGTTGATGTTATAGTTTACAAGGACAAAAGGACGTACGTGTACACGTTGTTCCTCAGATGTTAGAGATGATAACAAAACATGCTCAGGTGCCACAACAAGATATCTGCAGTAATAAGAGTCAGTTATATTGTCCATATAAGCCCAAAAGAAAAATGTAGCACTTCGTATAATTAAAGTAAGAAGAAGCCAGAGTACATACGTTGCACCAAAAATAGTGTCAGGCCTTGTCGTGTAAACTAACAAACTGGCACCTAGGTCATGCCCGTCCTTGTCAACTGCACAAAATTCAAGCTCAGCCCCTTCTGATCTCCCAATCCAATTTCTTTGCATTTCCTTGATGCTCTCAGGCCAGTTAAGCTCATCCAAATCTTCAAGAAGTCGATCAGCATAAGATGTTATCCTTAGCATCCACTGGCGCATTGGCTACACAATAGTAGAGAAAATACATAATATGCTTAGTCCTTTCTGAAGATTGGTAATTAGCAAAACCAGTGTATTGACATGTCTGAACACAGCTGAAAAGACAAATCATTATTTGCGGATTATACAAGATACCTTACGTATGACAGGATAACCACCGCGTTCACTGACACCATCTACTACTTCTTCATTCGCCAGGACAGTTCCAAGAGCAGGGCACCAATTGACCGGTACCTCGGCCTGATTGTAAGATATGAATGCCAGCCTAAAAATCATTGAAAACCAATGAACAGTACAAAGCTGTTTATCTCTTGAAATAAAGGATGTGCAAAATAGGAACTAGCAAAGAAGAACTAGTAGTTCTGACCTGATAAGCCAGCCCTCTTTTCAACAGTTGAAGGAAAATCCATTGCGTCCATTTATAGTAATCTGGCTCTGTTGTGGAGATTTCACGGTCCCAGTCATACGAAAAACCTAGCGATTTAAGCTGCAGCACAAGAACCGTCTTCATAATGAACCATTGGTGGACAATGTACAATATATAACCTGGAGATCCCAGTCATTCTAGAACATTGCAGATCTTATGGAAGCCTTAATTTGCCGTATTGATAAGACGCCTCAAGCATCACGGCACCATTTTAGCATGGACTTATTTTGGCAAATGACTAGTGCTCTGATATTGTGCATCCTTATGAGAATGCAAAGATATGCACATCAATCTAAATTGGAGTCTTAAGGAGCAGTAAAGTGTTGTTAGCTTACTAGTTACTGCCATCGTATTTATTAAATGCTAAAAGTAAAATATGCAATAAAGATACATAAATGTGGAGTATATTACCTGTGAGCGGAAGCGGTCAATGTTCCGTTCCGTGGTAATCTTAGGGTGTGTTCCTGTCTGAGCACGGAATACAACAGCCAGATAATCATATCAGCTAATAATTTTAAGTGAAGAATAAGCAAAATGAGGACACTTAATGAAAGGTCGAACAACCTGAATAGCATACTGCTCAGCAGGAAGTCCAAATGCGTCCCATCCCATTGGATGCAAAACATTGAAGCCTTTCATTCGCTTGAATCTCGACAAAATGTCTGTTGCCGTGTATCCAAGGGGGTGGCCAACATGCAATCCAGCCCCACTGCACAAAAAGGTTCCAAAATCACGTAAGAAACAAGCAATTGATATCAATCAATATGGTTTCTCATGACTTGACGCTTTTGGCTAAACCAAATTGACAGTTGCATTCTACTGCTATCCTGCTTCATGAATTCAGACTGAGGGCAGCAAAATTGCACAGTTACCGATCACAAATTTATGATAAAGTGGAACAGCTAGAGCATACAAATTTGTGCGCATTGAATAGATGGATAGTACCTGGGGTAGGGGAACATGTCAAGGATGTAGCACTTTGGCTTGGAGGTGTCAAGGCCTTCCCCAATGTCTGGCGTGCGGAACGTGCGGTGCTCCTCCCAGTACCGCTGCCACCTAGGCTCGATTTCGTCATACGGGTACGCCCTCCTTGCTGCTGCCTGAGCTTTCTCAGCGCCCGCGCTGGCGCCGGCGCAGCAGCGAGTTCGTAGCGGCGGGGCGCGGCGGACAGGGAGGGGGAGGCGGCCACGGCGGCGGCGTTGGACCGCGGCGAGTGCGGGAGGCCGCGGCTGTAGCTGGAGTTGGAGCGGCCATTGCAACGTTAGGGCCATCGGGTTGGAGAGGAATGGCAGCGGGAGCCAAACTATGG
Source organism: Eragrostis tef (assembly GCA_000970635.1). NCBI lineage: Eukaryota > Viridiplantae > Streptophyta > Magnoliopsida > Poales > Poaceae > Eragrostis > Eragrostis tef. Next base: position 57,884 of record LAPY01000477.1, on the reverse strand, counting down.
CGGCCAAATATAAAACGGGAGGAAGACGACGAGTTTGGGATAAGGTTTCGGAATTTGTAGCAAAGAGATCGGGACGAGAAAAAGGGGGGACTAAATTAGAAATGTTAATTTCTTTTCCTTTCTTTCTTGTTTGGTGCCACAGTGCACTGCTACTAGGATTGGAGGACAAAATTAAGCTCTAGTTTCGAAGGTTTTTCATAATGGTAATTTCTAAGATTTGGAGCAAAGGGAAATGTGTTAATTCTATCGTAGCTTCATAGGTGTAATACATAGTACTCCGTACATGAGAGAGCAGAACTGCTACTCTGCTTCATACAAACACACAGGCAGGATACAAGAGGAGATATTTCAATTGAAGGGCAAACCACAATTGACCGTGAAACTAGAACTTTCATAAATTTAACTCCTGCAGATTTTATCTATTCAATTCTACACATGCAGTGCCATTCTTAATGCAAATTTGTGAAACCATAGATATCAGGGTTCTCATTAACTGAATTTTTTCCCACTTCGCTGTGAAAAAGCCCATGTGAAATCAAGGGCTGATGCTGTAGGAGACTTTAGTTAGGCCTTTCTTCACCCGAACATTTGTAACCTGAAGCATAGAAAATGATATCAACATCCAAATCCAACACAAAGAAGGATGTGTTGCAATTGTAAAACAGACATCTGATGAACATGTGTTATCTAATTTCCTATTGTGCACAGCAAATGAAATATTGCTTTTTGGCCTTGAATGTTCATATAAAACCACCTTCATTTTTATGTTCATATAAAAACCAACGTCATGATTATATGCCTACATGATTTTCTACTGCAGAGTCTGGCATGCGCAAGACAATGTTAGGTCAAGTAAACAAATAAAAGTCGATCTTATGCGCGCTAGAACAATACAAGACACAATGACTAACAAATGCATCTAATTTTCATGGCCACTGCTAAAGTATCAATTGCATGGTTTGGATGATCAACACTGAAAAGAGTTGTTTGAATTTTGCATCCTTTTCTTTTGAGAGGGGATACAATATCATGCTTAGTTACACCTAAGGCACAGTACAGTTCTTATCTTTGTAATGTCTGACTTGTTAGATTTGTAGGGAATTTGGATAAATCCGAGAAATCCAACTTTGTGGGACTCCGGTACAAACGATAGTTACCTTTAGGTTATTGATGTCTGAAAAGTCTGCAACATGAGTACCACCACAAGGACAGCCAGGATGATCACCAAATTTCACAATTCGAGGGGTGCTATCCTGATGAAAACACAAGGACACAAACAAATATTAACAATAAAAATAAAACAGTAAGGCAACATGTTTTGATAACCTGAACTTGAAATAAAGCATTAATCTCGCATGGATGCAATAAAAGTCATATAAAACTTGGAACGGTATTACAAGAATATAATCTTTGTAAAACAATAACACTTGAATTATGTGAAACTCATGTCAAGATCATAAAGAAAAAAATTATATAGAATTTTTCATATTTTACACGGGTTAGATGAGATTATACATGTGGTCCCATGCTTTTCCCATATCAGACAGTGATGAATGTAAAAAGAATTCCAGAGATTCCATATATTTCTGTAATGGTAAGTATTCATTAGCGAGAGTCACTCAAGTATATAAAATAACTACTCCCTCCATTCTTTATTATATGACGCCATTGACTTTTTTCGCTACTTTGACCCTTCGTCTTATCTATAAATATTTGTGTAAATAACTAAGCGTATAAGTGAGCTTTAAAGTGCTTTTGATGATGAATCCAGTGATATTCATTTCACATTCAAAAACTAATTATTTATATCTATATTGTTGGTCAAAGTTCAACAAAAAAGTCAACGGTGTCATATAAAAAAGAACGGAGGGAGTATCAATTATGTTGAGGAATAAATATAAGAAATCAATAAAGACAAATCAAAAGGAACTACTCCCTCCTTCCTTGAAATGATGAAGTTAGGACAAGATTTTTTTGACTTGTGGCTAGTACAAATAGGCTGTCTGAAACGACATAAAAAGGGAATGGAGGAAGTACACAACTAACCTTTGGTATGTAGCTAGGCAGAGAACCCCCACATAAATTAGCTGCCTCCTCGTAAGGGAAAACAGAAACTAAGACCTGCATCAAAGGTAAATAATTAGAGACATCAAGATGTGTTATATGTGTTTCAGTATCAAATCTTTCACTACCTTCTCTCCTTCCGAAATTAGCTTATTTGCTTCTCTTTCTAGCTCATTTTTCTTATCTTGTATCTGATCTGGTGGAATAACTCCTTTGTATTCAACAAAAGCTCTGCAGTGAACAGAGACACATAAAGATTATTTACAAAATCGGATCCCAGTTCAACTATAATACTAGAAAGCTAACAGGAGCTTGAAGTGCCAGCGGTTAGCACAACAAAACCTAATTGAATGATGGCCAGATTGATACAAAGTGCAAAAATAAAGAGCATCCAAGAGATGTAAACCATACCCATCAGGAAAATGGTAGCATTTCCCAGGTTCCAGATGAGATAAGCCTACATTGCGCGTACAGATGTCTAACAGATGCCCTGCAGAATGAAGCCTGCAGCATTACACGGATAGCATTATGAGAAGTAGAGATGGACATATTTAGAAATAATTTGGACCAGACAACAACAAAGTGAGAAAAGATGAACTGCTTTACAAGGTGCTTATATTAACACCATTTCTACAAATAAACAAAGAGATGCTTATACAAAGTCATTTCTACACATGTATTGGTGGCTGATTACAACGACCTGGTGGAAGAACAACTGAATTCACTACAGGTATGGATCATTTATCAGGTAAGGATGTCAGTACAAAATCAATGTTTTCTGTGGAAAGGAAAATAATCGATGCTAAATTTAAGTAGCATGACTAGTTAACTGTGACTCTGAAATATAGCCAGTAAGTGGGTGGTCTTAACCTGATCACTTGGCCATTTATTGGTTTAGTTATACTCAATTAAGCAAAGCTAAATCTTCTGCTTAAAATAGAACACAAAGATAAGCTAAACTTTAATTCAGATCATTCGATTAGCATCGTCAAACTCCACACCTGGAATTCAAGCTGCGCCGTTCTGCGTCGACCTCCAAGGCAACCTTTTCCCCTTCGTTGAACTCGTGCCCTCCAGAACAACCCTCAAATCTTCCATAGTGGAAAACCTGGATACGATGCCAACCACAAGATGAGCCTCACATAAACTTCAGCACTCCTACCAATATCTCAGGAACAAGTTTGCAGCGTTTCAACCGGATAGCTAAACCTCGGGTCCTTACCACTCCGTCCTTCGTCCGCGCATCCTCCACTAGGAACCTGGCGCCGCCTGCGGAGATGACGCCCGTGTCCGCCGGCTGGACG